>JAWPHD010011150.1:0-86562 GCA_037043455.1 Cyrtodaria siliqua
AAATTACCAAGGGAATAACTCTAATTTAAATGAAGATAGAGTAATGTTTTTTGTGTTCTGCACCTCCTCTCATATTCCTCTATTATTGTGTGAAGTTTCATTGTAGTCCCTTTAGTAGGATTTGAGTTATGCTCCAGACAAGAATTATAAGTATAAACTTACCAAAGCAATAACTCTAATTTAAATTAAGACAGAGTTATGGTTCCTATATTCTGCACATATTTACTCTCATTGCCCTCTATCATAGTGTAAAGTTTCATTGCAGTCTCATTCATAGTTTTGAAGTTATGCTCCAGACAAGAATTATAAGTATAAAATAACAAAGGGCAATAACTCTAATTTGAATGAAGACAAAGTTACGGTTCTTGTGCACTGTATTTCCACTTATTGCCCTTTATCATTGTGTGATGTTACAATGCATTCCCATGAGCACTTTCGAAGACAAGAATTTTCTATTTGACTACTATGTATATATGCATTAAAATACAAAGGGCCATAACTTGATTAGTGGAAAATTATCGAACCAGAATGTCACAAAAATATGCGCAACTCCACTTAATATTGATACTTCCTAGCAAGTTTCGTGAAATTCTAACAAGGTGTATAGAGTAATAGTCCGGACAAGAATTTTCTATTTGACTACTATGTATACATGCATTAAAATACAAAGGGCCATAACTCAGTGAAAAATTATCAACTGGAACGTCACGACAATATGCGCATCTCCGCATGACATTGATACTTCCTAGCAAGTTTCGCGAAATTCTGACAAGGGATTATAGAGAAATAGCCCGGACAATAATTGCACGGACGGATGCACGGACAAAGCGGCGACTATATGCTTCCCCGAATTGTTCAGGGAGCATAATAAAGTATGGTCTAATCTCGGTTAAATTTCAACACCTCAATGTTTAAATCAACAAACTTGATGTGCCCATACTCTATCTATTACTTGTTGTCCGAAGGTTTTCTATTTTTTGTAACAATGACATGACCTTAACCCAGAGACCTCAAATGCAATCCCAAGCTTCCTTTCCATATAAATTACATACACAGAAAACGCTGTTGCAATATCTCACTCCTAACTTAAGTAATAGCCCATAAACCTTCTTTTTCTCCTTTTAGTAACAGTGACCTTGACCCCAGTGACCTCAAATATAATCAAGCTTCCTTTCCATATAAGCTACCTACACAGCAAGTTTCGTCACAATATCTCCGGACACTGTAAGAATTAGTTTCCCTTCGACCATCTTTCACTAACCTACTTATGGCACATGCTTTCACAGCATTGCATCATTCTGTGCGTTTTGCCGAGGCTTATAATATGTATATTTGTTGAATATTTATATATTCCCAGATGTAGTTTGATTTTGTTTGACACTGTTGATCTGAGAGGAAATAAATAACATATATAGAGAACCATTTTTGTTTTGGTCTACGCCCAATTTGGGGCCGAATTTTGGCCCCATCCCAATCCAAAATATCCTCATATTTTCCCAAAAAATAAAAATATTTTCCCAAAATACAAAAAAATAAATAAATGAAATGAGCCCTATTTGACAATGTATTTGTTGCAGACTTGTATAAGAGCTTGCTTTTGAAACTATTCCAAACATTCTTAGTGCCTTACTATGTAAAATAGTAGAGTTATTTTTTTTCCAATTTGTAGATGTCGCGTGCATTTTTTCCCAATTCAAAGGGCCCCTGGCCCCACTCCCAAAAATGAAGAAAAATCCCTGGGTATGTCAGGCAACTGTGACGGTTGTAACGACGGTCTCAATGCTGTATTATGGAAAAACATAAGTGTTAAAACGGTCACGGTGTTTTAGATTCAAATCCAATTCAGCAATTCAAACTTAAAAGTTTGGCTCAACATTTCCTAGTAATAAATTTGATTTGTAAAGAAACTGATATAGTAGAACCCGTGTAAATGTATGAACCCATGAGAACATAACAGAAATATACCAAAGGTGTGGACTCCCAATATCACCATGAGGACGAATTGAAATGAATTGGATTTTTTAGTCACACCAACAGCTAAGGAAAACTTCTCAGCTTCTATTGGAGGAGGAAAACCCCAGGTTCCCATCCGGACAGTTTTCGTGCATGGGCGACACCTGGTTATAACCAACAAAATTCCGCAAGCCAGCTGGGATAGCTTCCTCGCACACAGATTCATTCCTGGTCCTATGAGGGCTTGAATCCTGAGGGCCAACGGATTTCAAACCAGACACTCTAACCAGTTGGCCACGGACGCCCCACCATGATGATGAAGCTTAAAGGAACTAACCAACCAAATAACGGCAAAATTACACTATAAAAGGGTTCTATCCAGGTGTTCAGGCCGTATAATAATGTGTATGCGACAATATACAATTATTGCCTTTTGATGAGGTCGATACATGGTTTTATCGACCGGAGAAAAGGCATATTGACCGAGGACATAGTCCGAGGTCAATATGCCTATTCTCGGGTCGATAAAACCATGTATAGACCGAATTCAAAAGGCAACAATAGTTTTATTATAAAATCAAAAAATTAAAGAAATTTACCGCCCTAAATGTTGCCTTTTAGTATTATCGGCTTCTCCGTTTTTTTCATCAGCTGTCAAACAACAAACCTGTCGGCTGACATTTGGTTGATCTCGATGGCGTCATTCTATTGTACATTCGTACCTATTCACTTTCGCTCGCGTATTTTTATTTTAGCCAAGCCTTTGAGTCAATACGAAAAGTCAATATACATTTCTCAGGTCAATACGTCTTTTTAGCAGGAATCATGTGACCAACCTTGATCCAATAGAATTTCTTTATTTTTTTGATTTTATAATAATTAAAAGTATAGGTTTATTCACGGGTTCTTATTTCAACACTTCAGATTTGGGGTTTGACCTGGATGGGCAAAGCCATTTACATTGTTTCTAAGTTATATATCAAGGCCTTTTTTCAGAAATTGGGGAAGGGGATAAAAAGGTTATATCAACCTTTCTTATATATAAATTTACTTGCACAAACATTTAAATAAGAGAAGAACTCTATGCGGTTATAAAACGTTACACAATGCGGTTATAAATAGATGTTTTTACGACGAACAACATTTTGAATGGGGAATTATTCTGAAAGAGGGAAATGTTTATGGTTATTTTGGGGGAAAAAGTGAAGTTTTTTGCTTGGGGAAGACGCCGTATATCGGAGTTTACAAAGAAGGGTAAAAAGGCCCAGTATATATACCGGTACCTTGCATTAGTAGGTTTAGACACAGTGTAGATATGTTTTATAAGAAATATTTTATACATCATCAAAAGTCTTTAAAACAATTACCTGCTGTCACCTCTGTAGTTTTCTTTCGTTTATCTGTGACCTTGTACTTCCCTCCATCGTTCAGTTTGATTCGCTTACCCCCGTCAGGAACAACGATATCAGGATGTCGCTTCACCCCAGATTCCTGCGACTTCAATCCCGATTCTGGACGAGTCATTCCAGATTCACGGGACTTTTTCTTCCTGACAGGTATACCCAGTCTGTCGTACACAGACATACGTGGCTTCTCTGGCTTCACTTCTGTAAAATGAGAATGATTGTTAAGTAGCTTGATTTATTTACATCCAGGGCATTTTTTCGGAAGAGGCCCAGGCCCTTCAATAGGGCGAAAAAAAACGAGATTTTCGAATTAAAGGGGAAAAAATAAGGCGATTTAGAGGGAGAACAGTGTATTAGGCAGAAATTGAAGATTTGGGTTTGAAAATATGCAAAAGAGGTACATTTTAGATAAACTGCCTTCTAGAAATGTATTCCAAACATAATAATGTTGAGAAAGTTGGAGGGGGAAATAATGTTAAACAAAAAGCAAAAATAAAAGTTATTGGTGGGGGTTGGGTGTGGGTTGGAGGTGTGGGTTTGGGAAAAAAGTAGTCTGTTTTGCTAGGAGAAGGGGCCGATATAAGGGGCCGAATATCAGCCTCTGTTTATGAAGGGAAAAAAGGCCTGACCTTGATTATGAAATGAGCTACAAATCACTCTCAATGGCGTGGATGGCAGCGATACCGTGGCCTTGATGTGGGAGGGAACTGGAGACAGAGGGAAAAAATCCAGGTGTCTGTGTGAGCGAAACTATATACTCTTATTGACAACACTGAGACAAGGAACAAACCTGGTTGCGTTGGTGAGAAGCTAGTGTGCAGTACATACTGCGCCATGTGAACAAGAATGTTAGAAGTGAATTGAATTGGGGTTTTAAGGCGCACCAACACATGCAAGGTTATATGCAGGAATGTACATGCCAGGCTTATCATCCATGTACATCGAGATAAAATATTGAATATGGGCCTAGAACCTTCTCACCCTGAACTGCAGAGTTGCTGCAAATTCTATTAGATAGACACTCCATTTATGCTGGAATTGAATTGAATTGAATTGGGGTTTTAAGGCGCACCAACACATGAAAAGCTTATATGGCGCCTAACAGTCATGAACATGCCAGGCTCATCTTCCATGTACATCGAGATAAAATATGGAAAATGGGCCTAGAACCTTCTCACCCTGAACTGCAGAGTTGCTGCAAATTCTATCGTAGAAACTCCATTTACACTGGAGCCACGTTATTGTTTTTCTGCCACTGCTCTTTTGATGCGAGCGAGATAGCACCTGAAACAATGCAGGGATCATGATGAAGACCTTTAATGAACATGAACAAAAAATGATAAAATGAACATGAATTTGGGGGGATTCCACCCCTCTGCCTACCCCTCCAAAGGGATCTGCAGTGGCCCTATTCTTTGCCCCATGACCAAACGGGGGGCCCCGGGAACCACACGGGGCCCATTTACGCTGAAGCCACGTTTATTGTTTTTCTGCCACTGCTCTAGTGATTTGAGCGAGATGGCACCTGAAACAATGCAGTGGTCATGATGAAGACCTTTAATGAGCATGAACAAAAAATGATAACATGAACATGAATTTAGGGGAAATTCCTCCTCTGCCTACCCCTCTAACGGGATCTGCAGTGGCCATATTCATTGCCCCTAACCAAACGCGGTCCGTGAATGTTAGAAAAAGTGACCCAATTAATATTCGGTTAAAACTTCTCTATAGTAGTGGGGTCTCAATAATAGTAACTAAGTTATTAAGATCATGAAAGATTAAATAAAATTTAAATACTCCCTGCGGACAAATATTTTCTCAAAATTTTAGGGTTATTTTATATCCCATCATTAATCATTCCTCTCCTGGAATCTAGTTTAAAGATTTGCAAACATTAAAGATGACTGATGGTTTAATTTGGCCTTGATAAGGTTACAAACTGAAAAGTTAGGTGACTTTGCTGCACTCTCACATTCTCCAAGACACTAGGTCTCGATCACTAGGTTAGGTATGCATGTTTTTCAAATTTTCAAAACATCAAAGTAGAATTTATGTCATTAGAAAGATACATTGTTTTCACAAGATGATCAGTAAAAAAAACAAGAGGCCCAAGAAGGCCTGTGGACGCTCTACTGCCTCAAGATAAAGTTTATGTATAAGGGTCCATAAGTCTTTCAAAAATCATTCAACCAGAACATGGCAATGACAGGTGCAACTAGGCTTAGTACTGATCATCCTCGCTAAGATACGCTGAAATCTGGCAAAGAGTTCAGAAGAGACTAATCAGGACAAAGTTTGTGTATTAAAACATTTAAAGGGTCACAACTCTGCCAAAAATCATTCAACCGAAATATAGCGATGATATGCACAACTAGGCTTGATACTGATCATCCTTGTCAAGTTTCGTCTGTATCCAGCCAGGGGTTCAGGAGAACTAGCCCTGAAAAAAATTACGGTATCAAAATCCTTTAAAGGGCCATTAATCTGCCAAACATCTGTAAACCGAAATGTGACGATGACATGCACAACTAGGCTTGGTGCTGATCATCCCTGCAAAGTTTCATTGAAATCTGGCAAGGGGTTCAGGAGAAGTAGATCAGAACAAAGTTTGTGTATTAAAACCTTTAAAGGGCTATAACTCCGCCAAAATTGGATGTTTTTCGAACTTGTCCAAGCTTTCATTTATATTAACAATCTGGTAAAGTTTCTTAAAGATCGGATGAAAGATGAAGGCCTTATCGTCTTAACGAGGCAAAATATAGGATTTTTAGCTAAATCAAGGGCCATAACTCCACAAGTACTGGTTCGATCTGGCTGGTTTTCAAACTTGACCAAACTGTCATTGATATTAACAATCTAGTAAAGTTTCATAAAGATCGCCTGAATAATGAAGGCCCTATCATCTTAACGAGGCAAAGTACAGCATTTTTAACTAAATCAAGGGCCATAACTCATCTGTTACTGGTCCGATCTGGCTGGTTTTCGAAATTGTCTGAACTGTCATTCATACAAACAATCAGGTAAAGTTTTGTAAAGATCAGATGAAAGATGAAGGCCCTATCGAATTAACAAGGCAAAATATAGCATTTTTAACTCAATCAAGGGCCATAACTCCGCTGTTACTGGTCCGATCTAGCAGATCTTTGAAATGTCCGAGCTTTCATTTATATAAACAATCTGGTAAAGTTTGGTAAAGATCGAATGAAAGATAAAGGCCCTTTCGTCTTAACGAGGCAAAATATAGCATTTTTAACTAAATCAAGGGCCATAACTCCGCTGTTAATGGTCCGATCCAGCTAGTTTTCGAACTTGTCCTAGCTCTCATTTATATAAACAATCTGGTAAAGTTTCTTAAAGATTGGATGAAAGATGAAGGCTCTATCATCTAAATGAAGCAAAATATAGCAATTTTAACTAAATCAAGGGCAATAGCTCCGCTGTTAATAGTCCGATCTAGCTGGTTTACAAACTTGTCCAAGCTTTCATTGATATTAACAATCTGTGCAAGTTTGGTAAAGATCAAATAATAAATGAAGGTGGCCGCTGGTAGCCATGTTTAACGTCAAATCAAAACGATTTTCGACAAGGACCAACATCATGTCATACTGATCATTTTAGAAAAAGTCCCATATCAATATCTCTTATAGTTTTGAAGAAGTAGTCGCTACAAACTTATTTATTTTAAATCTATTTTTAGCTGTGGCGGCCATCTTGAATTTCCGGCCGACCTGAAATTTTTCTAGGATCAACTAGACATCAAGAGCAACATTCCTGTGAAGTTTCATGAACATCCGTCAAGTAGTTTCAGAGGAGTAGTCGCTACAAGTTTTTACTATATAACTCTATGTAACCAAAGATGGCCACTGGCAGCCATGTTTAACGTCGAATCAAAATAATTTTCCACAAGGATCAACATCATGTCATGCTGATCATTTTAGAAAAAGTCCCATATCAATATCACATAGTTTTCAAGAAGTAGTCGCTACAAACTTATTTTTTAAAAATCTATTTTTAGCTGTGACGGCCATCTTGAATTTCTGGCAGATCTGAAATTTTGCTAGGATCAATTAGACATCAAGAGCAACATTCCTGTAAAGTTTCATGACAATCCGTCAAGAAGTTTCAGAGGAGTAGTCGCTACAAGTTTTTACTATATAACTCTATGTAAACAAAGATGGCCGCTGGCAGCCATGTTTAACGTTGAATCGAAACGATTTTTGACAAGGATCAACATCATGTCATGCTGATCATTTTAGAAAAAGTCCCATATCAATATCACTTATAGTTTTCAAGAAGTAGTCGCTACAAACTTGTATTTTAAAACTCTATTTTTAGCTTTGGCAGCCATCTTGGATTTCACATCAACATTAATTTTTGCTAGGATCAACTAGACTTTATGGGCAACATTTCTGTAAAGTTTCATTACTATCCATCCAGTAGTTTCAGAGAAGTTGTCGCTACAAATAAAAGTTTACGGACAGACAGACGGACGGACGGACAGACGGACGATGGACGCCGCACCACGGCATAAGCTCTGCTGATCTCTGATCAGTAGAGCTAAAAAAAAAGATAAATGTTGCTTAAATGAATGTTTGTAAACGTTTTAATAACTAACAAGAGGTCAATGACCTTGAAGCTCTACTGATAGGTTTTTGATAGCTAGATCAGTATTCCTGTGAAGTTTCATGAAAATCCGTCAAGTAGTTTCGGAGGAGTAGTCGCTACAAGTTTTCATTATATAACTCTATGTAAACAAAGAGCGACCATGTTTAACGTCAAATCAAAATAATTTTTGACAAGGATGAACATCATGTCATACTGATCATTTTAGAAAAAGTCCCATATCAATATCACTTATAGTTTTCAAGAAGTAGTCGCTACAAACTTGTATTTTGAAAATCTGTTTTTAGCCATGGCGGCCATCTTGAATTTCTGGCCGACCTGAAATTTTGCTAGGATCAATTAGTCATCAAGAGCAACATTCCTGTGAAGTTTCATGAAAATCCGTCAAGTAGTTACAGAGGAGTAGTCGCTACAAGTTTTTACTAGATAACTCTAT
The DNA here is from genome assembly GCA_037043455.1 of Cyrtodaria siliqua. Classification (NCBI taxonomy): domain Eukaryota; kingdom Metazoa; phylum Mollusca; class Bivalvia; order Adapedonta; family Hiatellidae; genus Cyrtodaria; species Cyrtodaria siliqua. Next base: position 8,419 of record JAWPHD010011150.1, read on the forward strand.
GTAAACAAAGATGGCCGCTGACAGCCATGTTTAACATCGAATCAAAACGATTTTCGACAAGGACCAACATCATGTCATGCTGATCATTTTAGAAAAGTCCCATATCAATATCACTTGTTTTTTGAAAATCTATTTTTAGCCATGGCGGCCATCTTGAATTTCCGGTCGACCTGAAGTTTTGCTAGGATCAATTAGACATCAAGAGCAACATTCGTGTGAAGTTTCATGAAAATCCGTAAAGTAATTTCAGAGGAGTAGTCGCTACAAGGTTTCATTATGTAACTCTATGCAAACAAAGATGGCCGCTGGCAGCCATGTTTAACGTCAAGTCAAACACATATCAATAGTTATATATGAATAGTTTTCAAACTCGTCTAAACTTTTAATGATATTAACATCCTACCAAAGCTTTTTTAAAATCAAATGAAAAATAGATCGCTTTAGTGCTCATAAAGAAAAATGCAGCAATTTTGAATAAATCAAGGGCCAATATGATCTATCAAGCTTCGTAAAGATCAGATGAAAAGCGAAGAAACTAGAGCGGTAACAAAGCAAAATATTGCATAATTAACTAAATCAAGAGCCATAACTCTAGTGTTACTAATCTGATCGTGTCTAACCTTTCACCGATAACACAGATCTGGTCGAGTTTGGTAAAGATCGGACGAAAGATGAAAAAGCTAGAACAAGCTACCTGTAGGTAACAAGGTAAAAGTTAACAGAAGATGGATGACAAATGCATGACGGACAGACGACAGACAACTCGCCATCACACAAACTTTGCTGGCCTTCAACCAGTACAGCTAAAAACCAACACAAAAATATGGCGAAGTATTATAATAGACATCACACAAAATTGACAAAAATCCATTACAAGCATTATCCAAGATATATCAGCACTTACCTTTATCAAAAGACACATTGACAACTTGCTGCGTGGATCCATGTTTGTTTTCTTCATCAGAAATACTACATTCCGATTTCCTATCCCTTGATGTTTTTGTATGTTTCCTGTGTTTGTCTTTTTTACTCTTCAAGGGTTTATCGTCGTCCTCGTCACTTGATTTTTCCACGCGTATAACTAACCTTTCGGTTTTGGGCAATTTTGAGTAATCACTTTTTTTCACTTTATCCATAGTTGTTCGTGACACTTTTATGTCTAGTAAACTAGGAATACTTTTTGTTTGTTTACTTTGGTCTGCTTTCACTACACTGATTACTCCCCTTTGAGGTTTCCCGTCCGAGTCACTGTCAGTGTCAATTTCTTCAAATGTTTTCTTCAATGCTGATTCTTCTTCATAAAACACCATGTTTTTCCTACGGTAGTACATTTCTTTAGCATCCTCAATCTGTCCACTTCTTCCATTATCATTTCTCCTAGCACCCCGTCCATCATCCCTGGATTGCCGTTCATATCCCCTATTATTATCACCCCTGTCTCTACCGGAACCTTGTAGACGACCCTTCCCAGCACCGTCCCCATCTCCTCTCTCTAACTTCTCTCTATCATCACCTTTATTTGCATGTTCTCTCTTTTTCTCTCTTTCCAACAACCTTCTACGTCTCCGCTCTCGTTCTATATCATCTGTCTTTCGAGAAGCACCAGATTTTTTGTTCCTCCATGCTTCTGTTTCTGATTCACTGCTCGCATCACTGAGACTAGAAATACTCTTTTCGCTTTCACTGTCTGAACTTGACCCTGAGTTTAAATCAGCTATTTTTTTCAACCTTTCTTCTATACTCTTTCTTTTTACCTTTTTGTCTGCTTTCTTGTCTAAACTTTTCCGTTTAGATCTCAATTCTGCACTTGTTCTATGAGCTTTCTTTTCATCTGATTTTCTTCTTATTTTATCATCATGGCTTTTTTGTTTTGTCCTATCATCAACTTCATCATATTGTGATTTTGAAGCTAAAATGCTTTTGGATCCATTTTTCTCAGACAAATAATTTTCACTTTTACTAGGTTTTAGTGCATCTTTATTTTTACTTACATCCTTTAACTTGATTTTGGATCCCAACTTTTGAGTCTTTACTTGAACATTGTCTGGAGTCTTAGACCTTTTATATTGTTTTGCATTTACAACTTGTTTTCCATCACTCTTCGCCTGTTTTAATTTCAGATTATCCACATGTTTCTTGTCTTTTATTTCCCCATGCTGTATATCCTTACTTTTTGATTTATGAAGTTCTCTTTCACTGCTTGTGCTAACCCTTCTTTTGTTCTGCTTTATTTGCTCCCCTTTCATTTTTGACTTTTCATATTCATCCTTTGTATTTACTCTGATTTCAGTTTTATGTTCTTGCTTTAACTTGGAGATCTCCCTAAAGTGTCTCGTTTCTTTCCCATTTTTATCTGTTCTTGCCCTTGATATTGCAGTGGTGTCTCTATAAGCCCTAGGTAACTCTCTATCACCAATTTCTCTTTCAACTGTCTTCATATCACTATCATTCCGTGAATGAGACTGAGACCTTTGAGATCCACTTTTAATTTTATAGACACTCTTATCATCTCTATAGTTTGTTGCATCGAATTCAGGATCTGCTTCAACAACACTTTGGAATCTATCTTTTCTCTTTACGGGAGATTGTCTTCTATCAGGGGACACTGTTTTCCTATCCTGAGATCTATCTTTTCCTTTCCCAACGGGCAATGTTTGTCTTCTATCCGGAGATGCAGCTTTCTTGGTTGGATATGTATCCTTTCCTCTTTTTGGAGATTCAGCTTTTCGTCTGTCTTCAGGTACAAGTTTTCTGTCTTGTGATACAGCTCTTCCCTTAACTGGAAATTCTGTTTTTCGCCTGTCTTGAGAGGTATCAACAGCTTTACTTCTGACAGGAGATGTGACTTTTCCTCTAACAGGAGAAATAGCTCTCTTTTTGTCCGACTCTAAGTCTTTTCTCCTTTTAGGAGAAATTGAACTAGTTTGTCTTTGCGTTCTTGGAGGACTGTTAACAAGTTTTCGAGTGGATGAAACAGGGGGAGAATGTTGTCTTTTATGCTTGGGAGACATAGATTTCCTGAGAGATGATATTTCAGAAGTATTTTTGTCTTTCATTAGTTTTTCATGATTTGATGAAACCGATATATTTTTCTGTTTAGCAGAAGGTGTTTCAGGTGATGAATCACTGGATAATGCTGTTGATGATGAAGATGATGATGATGACGAAGATGATGAATGAGAAGATGAAGAGGCATGAGATGACGATACAGATGATTTATCTCCATCAGACACATATCCTGAATGTTTAGTTTGTGACTGACCCTCTTCAGGTGTGGGTGTTTTATGAACACTTATGTCAGTATTGCCTTCACTTAACACACTTTCTAGCTCAGACTCGGAATCGGACACCATGTCAAACTTTGCTCTTGGCTCGGACCAGTTCGACAGGTTTGAGTTTTCCTGCTCCGGTTCCACTTCGGAATCATCCCCAGAGTCTGAATTTTTCCTGTTTCTTCTGTTAAACCTACTAAATGAGCTGTAAGAGTTTGAGACACTTTCTTCTGTACGTAGCTCATCTCTCAAGGGAGTAGAATTTGCAGTGTCGGTAGTTGTAGATACCTTATTGTCATCTATATCTCTTAATACTTCTCTGATATCACAAGTTAACTTTTGTGCATCAATATTATGTGACTTAATAATATTTATAAGTGTTTGTTCAACACCACCTTTTCTATTTATAGCACTTCCATTTTGCACCTGTTTTACATTATCAACACCAATCAGATTATCTGTTTCGCACACTTTTGTCCCTGATTGGTCAGAAATGAATGAAACATTCAAATTTGATTGGTTCTTTGGGGAATCAATCAAAGACTGATCAACAGTCTGTGATGTATTAACATCCGAATGAATCTCATCTACCGTGACATTCTCTGACATATTATCAGTATCTTCCTCCCTGTCTGAGATAGTCTGATCATGTCTGTGTGTTTCTTCCTCCTCCTGTTCAAGACTCACATCCTCTAGAGACACATCCATATGTGCTCCACGCTCCCCGGATTCCTCGTTGTCACTCGCCAGGGCTTCATCTTCGTCTTCGGTGTCTGTGTCATCATCGTAACGACGGAACTTGGATGTGTCTGAAGTTAAGGCAATACAATTGTAAATAAATGGTTTGCTACAGAAAATGTGTGTGTTTCTAAGGGTTATAGTCCCTCTGCCTTTTAACCAATAGGAAAAGGTACAGTAGATTATGGCCTGTTGGTAGTACAGTAAGCGTTCCATTCAAGGCTTTTTAATCACTTAGGGTTCACACAGGACTTCGAAAATGATGGCCAATCTCTCAAGAAAAATAAAAGTGTCAAAGAAAGATTACATTTGGTAAAAGTTATTGGTGACAAAATATTTCTTTCTTTCTTAAGTAAAACGTTCAGTTCATAAATCTCAACATTATTTAAATATTCCCAGAAGGCAATGGTTTCAGAGAAAGTTTTAAAAGACACATAGATGCCAAAAGTTTAACAGGCAAACATGTGCCAGAGTACAACTGCATGTCCATGATGACAAAATATAGACAAGAAATGTCACCAGTAAGTGAAAAATGCTCATTGTGATATAATTAACACTTATCTAAAGTTTCATGAAATTCCCTTAAGTACTTTTAATGTCATGGCTGAGACAAGAATGGTTCAGATGGTGCAATTAAGATAGGACCCACTGTCTTTGCAGGCATAAAAACAAAAGAAAGGCAATTCATGTGTTAGTCTTTATGTTAATTCTATTTAAAAATTAATTCAACAAAAAACAGAAACCCATCTTTACGTTAGTTACAATGTAAATATAAAAGTGAACTGATATACTGATAAATCAATTTTCATTCAAGGATTTCTTGATTTTGTTTCTGGTGAAACAATAATACCGTATTCATTAGCGTAATTCTTAAGACTCAAGAAACATGGAACATGTACCACGTCACCCCTTCTTAAGTGCTCACCTTTAGGTTTGGTTGGTGTAGAGCACTGACTGCTTCCATCTGTCGACGCCCACTTATCCTGGGGGCGGAGCAAAAATGGGCGGGACTCCTTGGGTTTCTCCTCCCTCAGCTTCTCCTTCTCTTCTGCTCCTCCAGCCTTCAAGTATAACAGTTTTTTTTGTTTGAATGGTGTTTAACGTCATTTTTAGTACATGTAAGGCCATATAAAATTATGATGGCTGATTCCTGGGTAGAACCAGTACTGTATACCTCCCGTCATCCATAAGAATCGCTACTTTCTCACTTGACAAGTTGAGCTCCCTGTACTCGCAGCAATGAGAGGCGTCAAAGTTTAAATGCAACGTCTTGACTATTCCGGCCACGGTATTCAAGTATAACAGTTACTTTAAAGTGGCTTTGCAAAAAGACATGGTCATAAGGGACCTGTAGATAACAAGAGGTCCAGGTGTTTTCCAATCTCATTAAAATCATACTCTTTATCATGTTACGATACTATACGCTACAAGGGGAGAGTAGCAAAGCATTATTAGATTTGATTTTAATGAGATTGGATGCTCTCCTTAGATATAATTGTTAAATAAATGGCTTAAGAAATGTCTGACATGTCATTAATTTTAGACTATTTTTGTAGTGCAGGACAGTGGGGATGGCAGGATTTTCCAGCTGGTAGGTGGGTGATTTACCCTCAATCTTCTACTACCTGATTGGCTGCTTCTAGCAGTCACCAATACAACAACAGAAGAAAGAACTGTAAATCACCCGCTACTTTTAAAACTCCCTTTTACATAAAAGCAACTGGAAAACCCTGGATGAATGAATATTATGAACATTTCCCAGGTTTTGGATACTTTGTTGGGTGTCTATTAGGCATTCTTGCATACCGGACAAGGATATACGCCATTTTACCGGGGCTAGATATTTCCATCTCACCCTAGGGTCAAGATAAAATTCATGCGCGCCAACATCCGGTATGCAGGAAAACATGCAAAACGTTAATAGCAGGCGGCGTCAACGCACAACATTTCTCTGATATGCAAGAAAAAGAATCTATCATGGGTATTCGGTTCAGATAGGGAATTGGAACCTTGGTATAAGTGTTTTAATTGAAACCTCGGCAGAGCCTCGGTTCCGATAAAAACACGTATTACTCGGGTTGGAATTCCCTATCTTCACCGGATGCCCATGAAAGATTCTTATAGTCTTGGGTGTGTAAATATGTAAACAGGGGGTGCACATCGTTTCGCTAGAGCCAATCTGCGTCAAGTGGGTGTCTCTGATACTTATTTCTTTCCAGATAAAGGTGAAAAGGGTACATTTTAAATCATCTTTCTTCAATGAAAGTATACAAGGCATAACAATATTAAGACAGTAAGAGATGCAAGTGTAAAATAAAATAAAAAATAAGTTTTTTTTTAAACCCACACACCCTACCAAATATAGGCTACAATTTTCCAACAACGGCCCTGCAAAAGACATCTGCATGGTTGGCTGGCTAATACACTGTTTGTCTACATGGGGAAGGAATACTTTTTATGTCCTGCCATATAAAATGGATTTTGCTGAATTTTTATATTACATCTTTGCCTGTGATTTATAGAGATTTCTGAGAAAAATAAAAATGAAAGTTTCTACAGGGAATATTTTCCTAGTCCTAGTAGCAAATTATTTATTCCTACTAGCCAAACAATTGTGTTCCCACTAGCCAAACAACAGTTTTGAAGCTAGAAATAAATCTTAGGCTAGTTTAATTTTATCTCACCGCTAAGGGTTTGAATCCCACTGGGAGCTCGACTTGTGAGGAAGTGTCGATTCTTACGGATGGCGGGAGGTGTACAGTACTGGTTCTACCCATAAAAAGTGGGTGGTCTACCTCCACCACAAAAAAATCAACTGTCATATTTAACCTGACATGTGTTGAAAATGATTTAAAAGAAATGTAATATATATAGTTTAATCAAAATTTGTTTTGTATTTAGGGCATAATTCCCTTGTGTGTTTTTGGTAAAAAACTTTTAGTTATCGACACTCATTTCTATACCAATAGATGTAAACTTCACTTGGGAATCATGACCTATAATACAAAATCAATGTTGATTAATATCTATATATTCCACCAAATAATAAATTGAATTGAATGTTGTTTAACGGCTCATCAACACAGTATAGGTTATTTAGAGCCGCCCCAGAGAGAGGGGAAGGATCCCTACTCTATTTATCGAATAGATTCCTATGGTTCTTTAACGTGCTCGGAGGATAGACCGATACACGGGACCGCCCGGTTTACGTCCCCATCCGACGGACGAGGCTAAGGGAAAGTGTCTTGCCGAAGAACACGCCGACAGAACTCAGTGGCACGACGGAAGATTGAACCCGGAGCCTCCGGTTACAAATCCGCCGCGCTACCGACTGCGCCATGCCAGCCCTCTCCAAATAATAGAACAAAGGTTGTTTTACTAATGCAAACAAAGCATGAAAATCACGTTGCTATTCGCTAAATGTAGGCTCAACATGAATTGGTTACACTGAAGGAAATGCATTTAGAATAACTGATACAAATTTTCAGCATACTCAATGTACCCAAATTGTACAGGTTGCAGAATTCTGACGGTATTTGTTGCTGCATGTGTTTTGGAGTTTTAAATAGGGCTTAACTCATGTTTGATAACTTGTATTTTCTGTATTACAATTATGGAATAACAAGCTCACCACCAACGGTGCAGACGTTTGTCTTTGGTGAAATTACAATTGATATCAACTACATACAAGAAAATCGGTAGAACCAATGCAGTGCTCACGCTACCATACGCCATGGTCGCCATTTGCGATTATTTTATAATACTGTCGATTATTTTAAAGAAATGTCGACAAGAAATGGCGATTATTTTATTATTATTTTTTTTTTTTTTTATTTTTTTTTTATAAATTTTTCGTATAATGGTCTGTTTGACACCCCAAGTAATAAATGACCGCAATAAACATTACATAATCCATTCATGCCGCCTGTGATGTCACCACGCGCTTATCAATTATCGCTTGTAAAAGTTGTTAATTCCCTTAATTGGCACTTCGTTGTCGGATAATCGGCATTGTTGATACACGCAAATATCATGTGATTAATGGACCGAATAGCCAGTCAGATATGCCGTTATTTGTTATCTTTCGGGCGATTGACCAATCAGACAATCCGTTACGCATCCAACAGTAGGTACAGTTTCCTGTTTGTATTTCTGTACACAAACTACGAAGAGATGAAATTAATTTGTGCACGCACTATTATGAACATAGTCGCTACTTTCATCTGCATTAATAGCTATCCCATCATGATCCCGATAGGTAGCAAACACTCATGTGTATTGTGAACTGTGAAAACACTTGCAATAAAGTAATTAAACATTGAAACAGTAAGAAGTTTGAATATTGTGCCTGGCTTCGTGTCTGCAGTTTCAATTTGTCACAACTTTGAGATCGACAATTAATGACATAAAACTACATTATCCTACTATAAGGGTTGTGTTTTCTTTCCCCTTTGATAAGAAAGACCATTTTTGGCATTCAAAACACATGAATGCATGAAAAAAGTTTGTAATTGATGGTATTTCGATGAAATGTTTGAAATTTTCGGGCCGTAAAAGTGCGGTGTCATAGTACTTCGGATGGTACATAATTTCGGATTTTTTTTTTTTTTTTTTTTTTACATAATCGAATGAGAAAAACTGTCCTTTACAAATACATGTTGGAAAGAAAAACGATATATAGATGACAGATACATAAAGTATATTTTTATTCATTATTTAATCCATCATTCTTTGTTTTATCAATGTGTAAGGAGTTCCTGGACTCCTACTTTTAAATGAATTCTAGTCTAGGCTCCTACTTCTTTCACTTGGAGAAAGTGGTGACAAAAAGAAAAATATAGCCAGAGGAGACCCTGATAGTCTTATAAAACATGATTGAAAATTTGGCTCTTACGACTTGGCTATTATTTTCTTAGCTAAAAAATGTGTGGCTATTAATTTAAAATGGCCAGTGTGAGCACTGCAATGGATGCTCCCCAAAATGTATCCTCAACTTATTATATGGCCTTGTATCACCCGTTAGTTTTCAATATGCAGTCCCATAAGTAGTTTTGGAGTTAAGCTTCGCACAAAAATTCCAAATATAAAATTCCAAAAGGCAATTACTCTAATTTGAATGAAGACAGAGTTATGGTTCTTGCACTCTGCACTTCCTCTCATTGCCCTCTATCAATATTTTAAGTTTATTTGATATCCTTTTTGAGTTATGTTCCAGACAAATGTGTGACGGACGGACTGACAAAGTGGCGACTATGCTTCCCCGAAAATCTCGGGGAGCATAACAAGCTTTAACCAAGATTTCTAAAGTATAAAAGGGGCCATAATTTTGTTATAATAAACACATGGGCTATACAAGAAGCCAAATACATGTGTGAAGTTTCAATCCTTTATGTAAAGTAATTTTGCAGATATAAGCTTAGGCCAGACAGAAAAATATCTGTGTTTCTGGTTACTCGGTTGAAAAAATTAGGGTAGGTGGGTAGTTTTTTTTTTTCTTTTCTGTTTTTTTTCTTTCTTTTTTTCATGGATGTCAAAACTAATCGGATTCTATTTTAATATATATAGCATCTTTGCTAGGGGCTTAATAAAGTTTTAATTCAAGAATGACACAGCCTAAGTGTCCTATCATGCTGACGCACACACATCATCTTTTATATTGCAAATATTTGTTTGATTTTTGACATTACGCTTAGTATTTATAGCACTTCTGAGTCTTCTGGATATTTTTTTTATATAAAACCACATACCTATAAATTAATGGTATTTTTATACAATTTCTTATTTAGAAAAACTATTATAATCTATTTTAATATGAATCTTTGCATGAAAGATATTCTTATTAAAATCTATGAATGTTCGAAGAAAAAGTTAAGGTGCTACGTGATAATTTGGCTACTTCATTGTCTATAACTACATTACTCTGGGACATTTTTTCAGGAAAACTTAAAACATGTTTGTTTTCAACAAATAACACGGATTTTTTTTTTTTTTTTTTTTTTGTTTATGATAAAAAACTGTAGGGTCGGCTCCAAAAAATAGGGACGGCCGGGTAACCAGAAACACAGGTATTTTTTTCCCCGGCCTTACATACAAACTTTAACCAAATTTTCAAATAATAAAAGAGGCCATAATTTTGTTAAATAAAAGCAAAAGTTATAGAATCTGGCTCTGTGGTGTAAACTAATTGTGTGAAGTTTTAATCCATTATGTAATGTGGTTTTGGATATACAAGCTTACATACAAACTTTAACCAAGCTTACATACAACTTTAACCAAGTTTTCTCATACAACTTTAACCAAGTTTTCTAAGTATAAAAAGGGCCATAATTCTGTCAAAATAAAAGCAAAAGTTATATCGCCTGACTCTGAAGTGTCAACTAATGACGCTGAATATATGGGAAATACAAGCTTACATACAAACTTTAGCCAGGGGAACAGACGACGACGACAACGACAACGACGACGACGACGACAACGACGACGACGATGACAATGATCAAATGATGAACGACGACGATCAAGTGATGACAATAGCTCTTTTTTTCCTACGGAAAAGTTGAGCTAAAAGAACAATTCATTTTAGACCTCCTCTGCATTCAACCTGATAATTTTGCTGAAAATTCATAAAATCATAACATGGAATCTTACATTTATAATTCTGACTTTATATGTAAATGAAAGCCATAAATGTTTATGATAACGATCACATTCAATCTATACAGTTATTGTTCTTGATTATTTTGTTTGTTTACACAATAACCTTAAATGATTTGGTGTGCTTTAATAATATCTTGGGACAATCTGACAATAAGCAAAAAGCAAAATATACCATACAGTGCTATTGTTCTTTAATTAGTAAAATTAGGGAATTTCAGTCTGGTTATCTCCATTTTGTTTATTCATACCTAAAAAGAGGTGATATAAAATAGCTATCTCTGTATTGTTTATTCTTTAATACCGGAATAGAGGTGATACAAAATAGCTATCTCTGTATTGTTTATTCATTCCGGACTACAGGTGACACAAAATAGCTATCTCTGTATTGTTTATTCATTCCGGACTACAGGTGATACAAAATAGCTATCTCTGGATTGTTTATTCATATCTGAATACAGGTGATAAAAAAAGCTATCTCTGTATTGTTTATTCATACCTGAATAGAGGTGATACATAATAGCTATCTCTGGATTGTTTATTCATATCTGAATACAGGCGATACATAATAGCTATCATTGTATTGCTTATTCATTTCTGACTAGAGGTGCTACAAAATGGCTGTCTCTGTAATTTTTATTCATACCTGAATCACAATAAGTGCACTCTGCTTGGGCGGTGGCTCAAAGGTGTTGTTGTTATAACTGTTAAAACCACGTCCTCGTCCCCAACCTCTACCTGATCCCATCTGCTGCTGAAAGTTTCCTCGCTGAAACCCCTTTTGGAAATTTCCCCTTTGAAATCCTTGTTGGAAATTTCCCCGTTGGAAGTTCCCCCGTTGGAACCCCGGTTGAAAGTTCCCCCGCTGAGATCCCTGACTGCGAGCCTGCTGCTCATACACAGCTTGCCTGAACTCGTATGGCACCTCATCCAACTCATTATCAAACTGTTTTTGCTGTGGTGTAAAACCTGTCTGCGTTATGAAACCAGGCGGCGGTGTGAATCCAGGTTGTGGTGTGAATCCAGGTTGTGGTGTGAATCCAGGTTGTGGTGCAAATCCAGCTTGTGTTACAAAACCTGGCTGTGGAGCAAACTCTCGTGCGAACCCTGGTTGAGGCGTAAAGCCTGACTGAGGTACAAATTCTGGTTGAGGAGCAAACCCAGCTTCCTGTTGAAAAAAAACAGCCATGCGTGATTATTTAAAGGGACACATGACAAAACTTGAACTATTTTTACAACACTAAAATAAGAAGCCTCAATATATTTTAATCAAATTTTATCTTCCCTTTAAACCTGTTTGTAATTTAATAAAAAGTAATAAAATGTGGATTTTTCAATTTTCTTCATTGTTCTACACATGTTGAAATAACAATTAATAATATGTAAAAACAATCTGCATTGATTTAACAAGTATTTTTTGATAATTATTGAAACAGATAATGTATGGTGCTGAGGTCCATATGCAAGTTTATGGACTGGGCAGTCAGACCTAGAATGTTATATGGACCGACGCGAAGCTGAGGTTCATATAACGTTCTAGGTCTGCTGCCCAATCCATAAACTTCATATGGACCGAAGCACCATACATTAGTTGTTATATTATACCGAATCTGACCAACAAATTAAATCAATACGTTTTATGATTTATTCTGACGTCGTTTTTTTCACACGTCCGTTAATATAGCTATCGGACCGGGCGCCAGGTCAATATGAAACTTTATGGACCGGATGAGGTCACATTAAACAAAGAGTGGAATATGCAAATGAGGTGTAATATTTGCAAATATTGACCAGGTGAAGTTCGGTCAAAATTGAAGAAAAGCCATTTCTGAGAAGTTGTTTAAGCAAAAGTTAATGGCGGAGAGATGAATAGACGGACAAACATATGGAGCGTAATCAGAAAGAAATTTGTTTTAGTTTACCTGAGCAAAAAGGTTGAGCTGAGCTAAAAAACACTTTGGAAGAAATATGCTCTTTACATACATTTCCTCACTCAATCAGAATGTCCTACCGTAGTTGGTGGATTTAATATGACAGGATTGTAGGGAATGTCCCCAAATGAAAATACATGGTATATACTAGGACACAAATCAATATTGTCATTAGTACTGATGCAAATATCCTGTTTCCCTTCTATATTTAGGTTTTACACAATCCCATTTTCTACGTTTATAAAGCTATTATACAGAGTATTCTTGTAACACTGAAAACCATTCCATCATTTATTTCTTAGTTCAAAGACAATTACATCTAATAAATGATGTCTTCCATGAACAAAGGCCCATTTGAGCTGGAAGTATTCACGGGAAGCTTACGGTACCAGTTGAATGTATACAATATTTACATGAATGGTGTATTTTTTGTTAGCTATGTATGCTTTCAGATTTTTTATTTGACCAAAATCAAGAGATACATGTATATGTTCCTTACATACTTAAAATTTAATTTAATTAATGTCATTAACAGTGGGGGATGCATGTCGTAGCGGAGACCGGACATGATCTATATTTCGTAGTAAGTAGGTCACAGTGACCCGACATTTTGCAAATGATGTAATATGCATATAAGGAACAGTCTGGTGAAGTTTGGTGAAAATCCTGAGAAGAAGAAGCAAGAAACGCATACGGAGACGTGACTTATATTTCATTCGAGATGGGTCACAATGACCCGAAATTGTGTACGTGATGTAGGATCCATATAATGACCATTCTGGTGGAGTTTGGTGAAAATCCTGCAAGTAACGAAGATATTAAGAAATGAAAATCAGACGCACAGCCGGACTAATGAACGAAATGACGAACTGACACACATACACCTGGACGACACTGTGATCGCTAAGTCGAGATACGTAAACAGGCTCGACAACAAAAGGATCAAGAGCCTTCCTGTGCTTTGACCTAGAATATATGTATACAAACTTCAATGACTGTTTGTGTCAATGTGCAAAGATAAATGCTACTGGCAAAGCATTTCCTGAAACTGTTTTAATGTTTTCCCTAAATATATGTTTTAACTAGAAGGGTGTTCCATGGAAAACTTGTGTCGCCTGCATTGTGCTTATTGCAGCAAGTACAATCTAATTATAAAGTTTGAAGATAGGGAGTGCAATATTTCACCTGCATTGGATAATTAATAAGGAAGAACTGAATAAAATTTCATGACCATACGTCAATATTTTGCCAAGTTATGAGCAGGTTAAAGTTTTATGAAAAGGGGCATAACTCTGCCAAGATGTCTGAGTTATTGAACATGTGTAACAACATTCCTTTGGTTAAGATGAAGATGTGTGTGAAGTTTCTTGAACATAGGTCATATACTTTTCAAGTTATGGCCAGCTATGAGTTTGGTTAGGTTACAGGATGAAGTTTTATGGAAAGGGGCTAACTCTGATGTTATGAAAGTCAGAGTTATTGGTCATGGGTAACAATATTCTGTGTGGTAAGATGAATATGTGTGTGAAGTTTCATGAACATAGGCCACATACTTCTGAAGTTATGGCCAGTAATGAGCTTGGTTAGGTTGCATGTTAAAGTTTTATGAAAAGGGGCATAACTCCGCCAAAAAAAAAGTCAGAGTTACTGGACATGTGTAACAACATTCCTTGTGTTGAGATGAAGACATGTGTGAAGTTCCATGAACATAGGTAAAATCCTTTTTTTCAAGTAATGGCCAAGGTTAGGTTGCAGGTTAAATTGTGACGAACGACGACGACGATCCCTAAATGTCTGCCATGCTATGCAGGCGACACAACAATGGTAGAGCGTGGTCAGTATAATGTGACTAGCTGGAGTATCATGTCATGTGTATTACCAATGTCGCAGCACTTTAAAGTTGAAGCTCACTGCTACAATATGATAGTTATAACCAAAGGAAAACCCCATACATACTGTTTGGGACTAAATCTGTAAAACGATTCTTCAGAAGATTTTCATGACATTTCTATATTACTCTATAGTGTTTACCTGGTATGGCTGGCCGACTGACTTCACAGAACTGAGAACTTGTATGCCTTGTGGTTCCTGGTCTGCTTGTTTCTGCAAGATGAAGCTAGTCAATGTAATAAGCTACAATGAGGCATCTTGGAATACACCCTTACCATCCAGGTGACACAAAGTCACTATTGCTTACTAAATAAATATAGAACACCCTTACCATCCATGGGTGCAAGGTCATTCATGTACTAAATACTAGAAGGCCATGTCTACATGTCAAGCCCTATTGTGAAGTAATCCAGATTTTCTAGTTGACCAATACCAATGTCAATCACAAGAGTTATTCATTCCTTACATGCTTAATTTAATTAATGTCATTAACAGATTAAAATGTGGGATACATGTTGTAGCACTGGGCTCTTCATTCGACAGAAAGTAGCCCATGATACGTACATGTAAACAACATGTATACATTACATTGTCATCTTTTTTCGCGCATTGTAGCCATTTATTTTGAGTTGTATGCGAGGCCACAAAAAACAGAACGATTACTGTGTCATCCGTTTTTTCCATCATGGGTAAATTTACATGCTTGGTTGCTTGCTTGATTGATTGATTGATTGATTGATTGATTGATTGAATGGTTTCACGACGCACCAACACATAAAATTGTCATATGTCATAAAAAGGAAAGCTCCCTCTCCATTTACACCAAGATAAAAAGTATGCAAAGTGAGCCAACAACATCCTCACCCCCATGTTCTGACTGTTCATCTCAACTAAGTGGAAGGAGACATTGAGGTCTTATTCTACCTTGGATGTAAACTTGATCTTCTACTTTGGATGGTACCACCGACATGGTACCACAGGGGGGCGTAATTAACCAATGAACATGAAAATTGAATTGAGTTTTACGGCGCACAAACTAGTGGCACAAACACAGTATATATGAAATTACTCGATACTATTGATTCTAAAATTATATTAACAAAACAATCTTATTTGACCTATTTTTGAATGGTATTTGCGAAACCTGTGCTATAGGGAATATAACTATATTAATTGATGTGCATTAATTTGCATTAATTATCCTGTTTCCATGTATTACATTCATCATGTCGTAATCAGCAAGTCAAAGAATTAATACCTTTCAAATTGGTTTAATATATACATATATCATGTATATATTAATGATAAGAAAGTTATACAAATATTTAATTGGAAATTGTATTAAATTCAGCTAAAGTGGCCAAAAAAGCTTAGCCAAAAATGGCTAAACAAAAATCCAATTGGCTAAAGAAAATTGAGGTGGATTAGCCAAAATGGCTAAAAAAAAATTCGTCCAATGAAGAACCCAGTAGCAGACACTGGATGGGACCTAAATTTTGTTGAAAGTAGGTCCCAGCAACCTGAAAATTTACACATGATGTTACATGCATAAAAGGAACATTTTGGTGAAGTTTGGTGAAAATCTTGCAAGAGACGCATGTCATAGTGGAGACCAGACGTAACCTATATTTCGATGAAAGCAGATCACCGCAAACCGAAATTCTGCATTTGATGTTAGATGCATATAAGCCATATTCTGGTGAAGTTTGGTGAAAGAAGCAAGATACAAATGTCATAGCGGAGACTGCGCCTGACCTATATTTCGTCGGAAGTAGGTCACAGCGACCCAAAATCGTGCCTTAATCGTGCACATGATAACATTCTGGTGAGGTTTGGAAAAAATCCTGCAAAAAAGAAGCAAGTTAAGTATGTCGTAGCGGAGACCAGACGTGACCTATATGTTAGATGCATATAAGGAATATTCTGGTGAAGGTTGGAGAAAATCCTACAAGAAAGAAGCAAGATACGCATGTAATACGGAGACCGGTCGTGACCTAAACAGGTTCGACAAAAACCAAGAACGGAACAAGTGGTGCAATGTCAGTTATATACTATGTAGTAATTGTGTACAGGTACCAGTATCCTTCTTAAGGGTCAAGAAAATTTAATAAATATTGATGGTGTAACGGTTATTGGTTATCACCTTCGCTTGAATCCCTGCAGGATGATTTTTAGCAAGAAACATAAGGGTAGAATATGGAGCAATGTTATAAAAGCTAAATTAAAATGATGTATCACAATTGCGTATATATTTTGTGTAACTACCATATCATTCCTTATTTGTAAATAGTTTTATCTATATATATTTACATTAATTTTTAATTATTACTTCATTTCTTCATCTTGCAGTTTCTTCAGTTTTTGCGCACAATATGATCTATGTATGCATCGACGTGCCGTAAAACACCATTCATTCATTCATTTATTGGATGGTCATCAAAGAAATGTTACTTCACATGCAAATCTTTAATATTCACGTATGGGTTGTGTTGCTTTAAGAACATGTTTTTCGCAATGTTCAATCTCTCAATACTGTCATCAAACCTAGACACCTTAACTTTTCCATTCGTTACAACATCATCAATTATCGAAAAGTTGCGATTATTGATTAACGGATTTATTTTGTACTCAAGCTGATCGGATGATTCAATTTAACTAATGAAAGGCAGTGAATAGCATTGTTTGGAATAATTAAGCCCACACATCAAGATCCACAAACTACTACAACTCTCCGCATGAGCCTAATGGTGAAGATGTGTACCCACTGCACTGATTCTAATGAATAAGGAGATCATTATTAGGCGAGAGCCACGACAAGCTAATTGATTTGTGACCTGTCCATGAATAATGCGGAATCATAAGTATGTTGCGAACTAGTTTTAGGTCTAAAGCGAGATGAGTGACTCCTGTTAGTAGTGATGATTTATGTTCTTGGTGACGGCGACATTCAGTGCAGTATAATATAAACATTACATCATGCGGTGTCTATTCTGGAAATCGAAAAGTAGGGTGGCTTTTCCCCCCTATACTTGAAAAATAGGGATTTTAAACAAGAGGTCAATGACCTTGAAGCTCTACTGATTGATTTTGATTTCATGAAGTAGTCGCTACAAACTTGTTTTTAGCCGTGGCGGCCATCTTGAATTTCCAGCCGACCTGAAATTTTGCTAGGATCAATTAGACATCAAGAGCAACATTCCTGTGAAGTTTCTTGAAAATCCGTCAAGTAGTTTCAGAGGAGTAGTCGTTACAAGTTTTCATTATATAACTCTATGTAAACAAAGATGGCCGCTGACAGCCATGTTTAACATCGAATCAAAACGATTTTTGACAAGGACCAACACTTGCCATGCTGATCATTTTAGAAAAAGTCCCATATCAATATCACTTATAGTTTTCAAGAAGTAGTCGCTACAAACTTGTATTTTGAAAATCTATTTTTAGCCATGGCGGCCATCTTGAATTTCTGGCCGACCTGAATCAATAAGACATGAAGAGCAACATTCGTGTGAAATTACATGAAAATCCGTAAAGTAGTTTCAGAGGAGTAATCGCTACAAGTTTTCATTATATAACTTTATGTAAACAAAGATGGCCACTGGCAGCCATGTTTAACGTCGAATCAAAATAATGTTCGACTCGGATAACCATCATGTCATGCTGATCATTTTAGAAAAAGTCCCATATCAATATCACTTATAGTTTTCAAGAAGTAGTCGCTACAAACTTGTATTTTGAAAATTTATTTTTAGCCGTGGCGGCCATCTAGAATTTCGGGCCGACCTGAAATTTTGCTAGGATCAATTAGAAATCAAGAGCAACATTCCAGTGAAGTTTCATGAAAATCCGTCCAGTAGTTTCAGAGGAGTAGTCGCTACAAGTTTTCATTATATAACTCTATGTAAACAAAGATGGCCACTGGCAGCCATGTTTAACATCGAATCAAAACGATTTTCGACAAGGACCAACATCATGTCATGCTGATCATTTTAGAAAAAGTCCCATATCAATATCTCTTAGAGTTTTCAAGAAGTAGTCGCTACAAACTTGTTTTTTAAAAACCTATTTTTAGATTTGGCGGCCATCTTGGATTTCACATCAACATGAATTTTTGCTAGGATCAACTCGACTTCATGGGCAACATTTCTGTAAAGTTTCATGAAAATCCATTCAGTAGTTTCAGAGGAGTAGTCGCTACAAAAAAAAGTTTACGGACAGACAGACAGACGGACGGACAGACGACGGACACCGCACCACGGCATAAGCCCTGCTGATCTCTGATCAGTAGAGCTAAAAAGCAGGGGGGAATATGTGAAAACACATGAACTGACAGATACCTTTTAACTTTGCCGTACATGTCACTATAAACAGCAATTTTACAAATTTTAAAACGAACGAAAATAATGTCTGCAACCGCAAGGCAAAACAAGCATATCCTAAATTTATAACGGTAACTCTGCTACGATTTACATGCTTAGTCTAGGTCATCCGCAACACTTGCTTGTTTTCTAGACAAACGTTTGTATTTACAATCAAGCGTACAAGATGATCAAGACTAGCTCTGATAAACAATAATAATCAGAATTTGGGCCCAGAATTTGTAATTTAGTCAAAATTACGGATTATGTCGCATGCATATTTGTCACAAATGGAATTGTTTTTTGTACGTTTGTACGCGCGATCAGCGTGCATTAGGTTTTAAAAAAAGCAAGATCTCATAGAAAATGGCGCGAATCGCGCATCCTAGAATAGACACTGTACATGTACTACTAAATTAATACAGTGTCATGCAGCACTACAACAATTTCTGATAATTTCAGAGTGCCATTGGTGTCTATAAGTCACAGGGCTTATCATTGAAAGCTTATCATTGAAAAGAACACACTGCTTTTTTATCATAAAGCCAGTAATTATGTAGGGGAAATAACCCTGCAAGTAATGTGGCAAATATCGACAGTGCTGCCGCCATCGTACTGTTTCACTTTGCACGTAATGAAATCAGTTTCTGTCAAACGGATTGTGTTTGCATTGCACCGACTTTGTTTTTCGTCCGATTAGTCTACTTACCACCAGACTAAATGTGTTTGCGTTAAACTGATTCATATTGCATCATACTGATTTACTTTGCTGTGTATCACTTCACATCTTCGATGAATCATTTAAGTTTTTATCGTACCGACTTGTATTCTATTGTATTGCATTAGTTGTTTTGTCGAATGGTTTGTCATTGCACTGAATGATTTCTATTTGCGTCGTCTGGTTTGACATTTTACACCGTATCATTTCACTTTGAACCGTATTAATTCACTTTTTAACGAATGAACAGAGTTTACACGTCGCATCGAATCAATATGTACATCATCAAACGACTTCATGTTGAATTAAAGGGCCTGTCATTGAATGGTTTGTAAATGTCCACATTTTGACGGTTATGGCTTCCCATATATTAGGCCAAAAGGCCTTTTTTGATTATACGAATTTTCATATGCATGGTTGAAAAATATAACGAAATAATAGTATATGAATTTGTAGTATTCTTAAAGTGTGATTTTGCTTAAATTTAAATCTAAATATGCACCAAAATGCACCAGAGACGTCCTACGTTTTTAAAATTTTCCGGGAAAGCATGCCGGACAACACTAGTAGAAATAGTTGGGACTGCGCATCAAAAAAGGTCTAGCTAGGACCCTGATCGGGCCATGGTGACCTTGACCCTATTGACCCCAAAATGCATAGGGATCATCCACCATGGACAGTCTACAGTCAAGAAGATTTACAGAGATGACTAATTTTTTTCATTATATGGTCATGGTTGACCTTGAACCTGTTGACCCAAACATCATCATAATATTGAAAGAAATAATCGATCTGTTTTGACAGCAAAGAAAACTGACACCAAATAAACAACCGCCTACCTAGCTAAAAAGTCCTCCTACTTGAAAAGTTATTGAAAACCCTGTTTCAAGAGTTATATAATGTTGTGTATGTAAACATCATTTTGCAAGGACATTATAAACTCATTGAAACTCAATGTGTATAATATTATCAATGTTTTTATCTCTTAGTGTTTTTTTGATTATATATACGAATAACCTATGCTGTGATGTAGATTCTGGTATAGACTAATCACTATAGAACTTATTAATAGTTATTATGTTATAATGAAGTACCGTGTCTGTCAATCACACATTATCGGACCAAGGGAAATAACTCTTTATTCATCTTGTTAACTTAATTAAAAACAGTGTTCTTAAACCGTCTAGAAAGGTCTAGAAAGTTAACATCTGGCAGTATTTACGGGGCATTTATTTACTATTGGTAACCATGACTGGAATATAAAAAGCAACACATGTCCCTTCTTTTTGTTTTTAGAAAAGGAGACAAAATCTATACATATTGATAAGCTGTGATTATGTACCGTTTCGAAAATATCAAGGCCAAGGTCATTTGCTAAGTTTACTTTGTAGCTTTGGTATGTACCGGTACTACCCATAAGACAACTATGATCTAAGTTTGGTTGTTCTAGTATATATGTAGTTACTGTAAAACAAAGCTAAGAAAAAACACTTAACATAAGAACTGACTAAGTCACTATTTGACCATTGATGCTTCCATGCGTAAAAACGTGCGTTTACACGTCTATTGAGAACTCTGTAAGTAAATGCACCAAGGTCATTTGTTTACCTACTCAGCAATTTTGATATGCACTACCCATCATGCAAGTATGATCCAAGTTTTGTTCTTCTAGTGCATGTGGTTATTAAGAAACAGAGCTTAAAGGGACACATGTTGATCTTGATATTTTTGAAAAGCCACGGTGTCCCGTTAGTTTTATCTTCGTAACTTGCATACTGTATTGCAATTATTAATAATTAGTTGAGTAGTTCAACGCACTTTTTTGTCTTTATGTCACTTGATGTTGCTTATTATTGCACCAATAATATTATATATTTGTCCCACAGTAGAGTAGCGAAAACATATTGAAAGTTTACCTTTAATTAAAATATATGCAAGCTGGTTTAAAGCAAAAATCATACTTGAATAATAAATCCAAGGGCATAATTTTAATACTCGATAAATAAAGATTGCATGTGTTCCTTAATACAAAAACATAAAGTTGATGTTTGGGTAGGGGAGGTAGTGTACTTTACTACTGATGTATCAATCTCCACGCAGAGTTATCATTCCTTGCACTCACATATATCTCTGCTAACTACTAAATTACAAAATTTTGGGAAAACCTGTTAAACTGGAATATGTTTGCCTGAAACTTATTTATTTCTTGTGTACCCGGTAAATATAATTTTCAGAATATCTGTAAATTAGATGTTGCAAGATTTGAAATAATGCATGGAAACAATTTAGTTTTAATCGGGACTATTTTACTACAAAAATAATACGTACTTAGGTCTCCTCAATCGAAACGCATATGTAAACAAAACATTTCAAACCGAAGCTCGATAGCAGAAAATTACTAAAAAAAATTAACTCATAGAAATAAAAATTGAAATTATTTAATATAGGTCTATATTTTATCTTTGCAGATCACGCAAAAATATTTATTATAAACATCGTCATAACTTTTTTGAAAAATCACGTGACCTAACCGTTCGCCCTACTTCCTTTGACGTTGACAGAGTCAAATGAGGAATGGGTGTACTCTGGGTAGAGATTGCTGATGTATATACTGAAACAGTTGAATCTTCAATGGTATAATTTATTTTCTAGGCTGGGATAAAAATTATTTGTGTAAGTAGTCTCGCATTGAAAGATTTAATGAAGACAATACACGAGATAATATTCAATCGCAATGCTAAACAAGCTTCAGAAAATGCATTTCCTTCAGTTTAAATATTCTACCAGACTGATAAGGACAGACTTATGAGTTGCAGCATTGACCAGGGCACCAGTCAGCTTTCATGGGAGGGGAATTTTGCATTGTTTTCATATGAAAGGGGAATTTCTAAGAAACACAAATCGAGGGTTTAACGCGAAACTATTGTAACTCACTTTTAGAAAATTTTACAGGAGAAGCAAAAAACATCTTATTTTCATCATAAATGCATTTAAGAACTTTATTCTCTGGCATGTAATAAAGAAATGGTATCCATTTATGATTTGAGAACAAAAGAAATAATTCATGTAATTCTGTACGAGATATTTAAGAAATACTGACTTACAATAGTTTCGCACTAAATATTTGAAGATATAGATGAATTTTTTCAGGGCGAAACTATTGTATCTAACATTTTTTAACAGTTATTGATACATTTTTTCAGATTTTTTTTTAAAAACTATATACTTCAAAGAAAACTATTGGACAGGATAGCTTTAGGCAGTAAGTTTATATGTTAAGGCTCATTTTGGACAAACCTAAGAATGATATGCAACCCGAAATCCCTTAAGTTCTTGTTATCTTAATTTTAAGTTTAGTTTCACAATTGAAACATACAGCAGGTATCATTATCTTCCTTTTACATAGTTAATATTAAATCTTTTTCCTCTTCGTTAAGTTACATGAGAACTAATTTGACTTTATATTTTTTTTATGCGAAACTATTGTAAGTCAATATTATTTTAAATAACTGATTTTTAAACAAACGATACAACGAAATATGCTGTAGACAAATCTTGTTATAGACAATACTTGTTATAAAGATCATTTAATGTAGTAAAGTCACACAATTCAGACAAGATGAAGATAAGAACACTTATATTGTAGGGACAATGGATTTTACTGAATAGGTGAAACTCTAGCTTCTTGCACCACTGTGTCTCCTCTTTCGGTTTTGGAGGTGTGGGGGGGGGGGGGGGGGGGGGGGGGTGTTGTTTGTAAAAGGATGGGGTAGGGGTGTTGGAAGTAAAAACTTTAAGAATTGGACCGCATGAGCCTTCCAGTATTATTGAACTTGACTGAATAATCCCATATAAAATAGTGTCTTAGTTGCAACTGCACAGTATGACTTTAACCTGTCCTGGATAGAACCTTTCACTTGAAGAGGCACACGGCAATCTTGATGTATTTAAAAATCATGGCGTCGGGTTAGTTTTTTCCAAATATCTTGCATGTTTTAAATAGTTCTTTATAATTAATTCAAAGCAATTGTTTTTACATATTAATTGTTGATTATATTACACCAACACTGTATTTAAAACCTATGACAGAAGAAAGAAGTAGAATTTGAAATTATATTTCCTTTAATATAATTATATGCAAGCAGGTTTAAAGTTACACTTATACTGGATTCATAATTTAAACTTTGATGAATACTTCAAGATTGCTATTGATCCCTTTAATGCAAAGCAATTGGTAAAATATATACCTTCCTACATACCTACCCACTTATGAAATCTTGGGCAGGGAAACTGCAAATTGTTTATTAAGGATGGCCTAAAGAGTTTATACCAGCCCTGACCTTTGATATTAGAAGTATTACTTACTGCTTTATCTAATAGATGAAACTATCCTGGCGAAAAAAATTATAAAGTTGTTTTTCATATTTATGTTGTTCTAAGTCATTTTCGGCTCCAATTTTAATATTTTAGGCTATTTCTATTGGCCATGAATCACCTGAACTTGGATACTAAGAACAATCAACATTCGCAAAGCAATGGGAAAACTTTCTCACCTTATTAATACTAGTAAATAATGTATAAGGTAATTATGAAATAATTAATTACTAATCATTTAAAAATCCCTAAACACATGAGCATGATGAGGGTAAGTAATATTAATAAAACAGTGTTGTTTTTCATTGAACTTAGAGAGGCAACTAAAATTTCTTCTCAATTACCACAAATTCAAACTCAACAATCATTGTTTGAGAGAGTGATGTGTAAAACTTGCTTAATATTTTAACATTATTACCTTTGAAGTATAAAACAATTTGTCCACTTTACAGATAGAAATACTTAAATTGTGTCGCGAAAAGTTTCAAACATCATTAATTTTACCTAATTAGACCAAGGAAAATAGATATTTACTCCTGGAATTCACAAATAAATGAAAATCTGTAAATAAACCGCACTAAAAGTTTAAAATATTAATCTGTTTCATGACTTTTGTACATCCTATCAATACTTTTACACAGAAAAACATACGTGCACATGATGTTTCGGCAATGTTTAAAAAAAACTTTTCACAATATATATTTTTACCAGATAAACAACACAAAATACAAAAGTTCATTAACTTCATATCAGTTTATAAAGCTTGGAAAAAAAGGGGCTTGGCAATAATTATTAATTCTTCTGTGGAACCACTGATATCCCTAATTCTGTATCCCAAGTGGAGGCTAAAATGAATAAAAAACAACCTTACATACTTTCATTACCGTGTTTTTAATATAAATAACCTTTAATGTCCTAAGAATGGTATGCAATAAAACTCCTTAAAGTTCTTCAATCTTTAATTTAACTTATATTTCACATAAGAAACAAAGAGCAGTCATTATTACCTTCATTTGGAATAATTATTATGTAAATATTGTAAAGTTTAATGAAGATCAAATTTGACTTACAATAGTTTCGCGCCAAATTATTTTTGAAAGCAAAACTAATGTAAATTATTATAATCTTAAATAAATTTGCAAGAAACAACATGATTTTGTTGGCTATAAACAATCCCTTATATGAAGATTTAATCAAAAACAAATGCAAAACTGTTTTAAATGATTTAAAGCTGAGTTACAACAGTTTCGCTTTTAAAAAAAAAGCTGTATGAAATACAATAATATGACACATTGTAGTTTTCTCCACCAAATTTTAGAATCTAGTTCTAATATTTTGTGAAATTATAAAGGGTCAGTATCTGATAAGGATTATGTAAAAAAATCATTTTCAGAAAAAAAGTGAGTTACAATAGTTTCGCGTTAAGCCCTCGAAATATGCGTATTTTTTATGATTTAAGAGGCAGCAAGAATTTTTTAGAGTGGGGGAATGGTGCCGAATTAGGCCCCCAAAATGGCCAAACGAGTGCCTTGATTGACCATATGTAAAGTACTAACAGTTGAGGATATACTTACACTTTTCATAGAAGCTAGAGCGGCATTCCTTAGGGCTACTAGATCCTCCTGGAAAAAACAACAGAAAACAATATTTAAAATGATTTGTTCGAATGGTGTTTTACATTATTTTTAGCACGTTAGGCCATATATGACTGTCAAAATTCAGGACACTCAGTGGGGTTTATATTCAGGAAAAGTGCATGTTAAGCGTGTGCTCTATTGATATCCCCAAAAAAGCTAGCTCTGCAATAAGACAGTAGTAATGTGCTTATAAAACTATTTACACATACCCCCAACTGATTCCTATTATATACCTCCATCCTTTAACTTGATATTTGTCACCTTACAAATATCACAACCCAGGTCCCTAGATACCTCAGCTAAAAAGCCCAAAAATTTAATAAAAAATACATTCGGGTGGTGGTGATGACGGGATGGGGGCTAGTGGAGTAACATAGCTATATGTGTAAAAATTGACCAGAAAACACAGAAATATGTAAAAAAAATAAAATAATAATAAATCAGTTTCGAGTGATCATAATCCTTGTGTTTCGTAAATTATTTAAAGTAATTAACTTTACTTATTACACTTAAATGAGTCTATTTAACCAGAATTATATATATAACTTTCTTGTAAACAGTAACGGTTCATATTAATCTTTACTACCAGTTATAAAATAAAAATAAAAGAATAACTGAGCATCAGTAGTTTGAGTGTCCAATACTGTACATGCTGGGTTTTAAATTCACCTTTGACCACCACAACATAATAGGTATACTAGTAAATGCTCCTTTAATTGAATTGGGTTTTATGGTGCACCAACACATGAAAGATTTTATAAATGGCATCTAACAGGAATGAACATGCCAGGCTCAGCCTCAGATTGTTGCTGACTTTTGTTTCTTTTGGGAAAAGTATTTAAGCTAGCTGGCCAAATCAAATACATGCTGAGAGATTAGGCCATAATAAATTAATTGCTAATTTCTCATCCAAATTTTTTTCAAAATAGGGGAAGGGTGAAATTTTATTTTTTTCATTTTTCATTTTATAAAATAGTAAAACATACTATTGAGTACTTCCAAGATTGAAAACACATTTTTAATAGTGTTTCATTTCATACTTTCAGTAATTCCTTTTATTACTGTTTTTTTTTTATTGTTTTTTTTGCAGAAATAAAAATCACCGGGGCGGCTTTAAAAAAACGGGGTTGGGCGGGGATGAGAATCTAGCAATTTATTTATTATGGCCTTATCTATCAGCACTCCTTTGATTTGGCCAGCTAGCTTTAATACTTTTCCCAAAAGAAAAAATCAGCAACAATCTGAATATATATATATATATTTTAACAATTTGCCGTGTCACGTCTCTGTCGTAGTTTCGATTTATTACAGATAAATGAACGGATATTTTGTTATTTAGTTAGTTTTTAGTAAAGCTAAAACAGACATCACTTTATAGAAGAAAGAGTTAGCTCTTACCGTGTCTTTGAATTAGCCAGCTAACTTAAAAACTTTTCCCAAAATAAACAAATCAGCAACTGTATGTATATATATTTATTTATTTTTTAATTTGCCGAGTCACGTCACTGTCACAGTTTCACATACGGTCAAACAAACATATTTTTTGTTATTTAGTTTGTTTTTAGCAAGGCATAGAATAGAATACAGAATTGTCTTTCAACTCGTCTTTGAAATAGCAAGCTATCTTTAATACTTTTCCCAAAACAAATAAATTAACAACGATATGTATACTAGGTTTTCTTAGATTTGATCAATTCGGAAGATGGTGCGTGACAGCGCAACGCGCATGCGCGAAAAAACATTACCTGTATGCGCAAGTATTCATGTGGCAGATAAATTAGATTTACGACATGTTTCGAATCTAGAGTATGTAGATCTATGGTAAAATGTTTTAGTTTTATTTAAAAGTTATTAACATAACACGTTAATTTGTTATTAAGTTTTTAAAATTTATATTCCTATTAAAAAATGGATTTTCTTGGTATGAAAAAAACACACTATTGAACTATTAGATAAGTAGGTCATATATGACAGGGTTAAAAGTTTGTTTTTCAAATTTATTATTTGAAAAATTATGATCTTTAATGTCACATTACACACTTTGTCCTGCAGATAAAAAAAAATTAAAACAATTTATGAAACACAGGAATTATAATCTTTGAGTGACATCAGGAACATCGACAAGATCGTAGGTAACGTACAGGCTACCTACTTTCGGTTTCAATATATCATCATAATTACAAATAAACACCACATTTAACACCGGGAAATTCAATAGTCTGACAGCTCATATTTATGACACAAGTACAAACAGCTTTCCCACATTATATATGCAAAATGCATCCTAAATGTGTTTATAAGTGAATTAAGTAAGTAAATTAACGCCCTAAACAGTTTGAGTGTCGAGACATCCCAAGCTCGAAATCATGTGAAAAACAAGAGCGAGATTCAATAATGGTAAAAGGGTAAATAGTGAATGCAGTGTTAAAACTTTTTTTAAATCTATAAATGAGGACTTAAAACTGGTCTTGGACGGTTAAGTGGACTTGACCAGTAGGCTTGATAACTTATTCATAATTTTGATAGAGCATCATCAAAAATACTGACCAATCAGTGACCAGAAATAAGAGATGACAATACATTCTGGTAGGTGATAAACTCGGTCTTTATCCTTGATGTTCAACCAAGTTTACTGTTAAAATTAATGTATTTACAGTGTGATTATTTTGAAACCCTGCATATTTCATATAAATTTATGCAAATTGATTCAAAATATGTATCTTTCAAAATCGAAACTTGAAAATTGTCATATATTTACTCTGCCAAAGATTTTTATTTTGCTATAGAACTCAAGGATAAAAACCGAGTAACACACTTTTTATCACCAAGTGAAAATAAGATAAAATCTGAACATTTTGTCAATGCAAAATTATGAATCTATTTCAATTACAAATTTTGTTTTGTTTCTGAAGTCAACATTGATGTCTCAGTCAAACCGGTAAACAATGCTACTAAGATACCGTGCCAGGAACAAACTGAACTAAATGTAAACAAATACACAGCCACGAAAACACATGACATAATTTTAAACGTTTGCTCCACTTAGGATTTCGGTTGTTTGTGGATAAATACAAAATGTCATGCACATATGCTTTAAAGCAGTGGACTTATCACGTTCCAGAATACAAACATTATGGACTTGAGGACAAAGCGGTGATGGAAACATAACCAGAAAAAAATAATATGTTCTAACCTCATCGGAGGATGCCATTTTTGTCAATGAACTGCTTGTTTCTTTTTTCTAAGGTGTACGTCATCAAAGGTAGAATGTTGTTCTATTGTTACAATACAAGCATTTATATTTAAAATTGTATTGGAAAGACAATTCAATAATGATTTGTTGTTACATGGAAGGAAAGGTAAAACAATATATAAATAAGTCAAAATCTAAGAATAGATGCGGTAGAAAATAGAATAGACCAGATTGCATACAACACTTCTAATGAAATTGATAATAAACTTGAAGAAGTAAAAAAAGAAGTGGTCTCAGATATTATAGAAGATGTGAACAAATTAGTTGAAGAGAGATGCAAAGAAATGGAAGATAGGAAGAAAAGAGAACTGACTATAGCATTCTTTAACTTATGTGAGTCTATCAACTCTGATGAAGATACAGATAATCAAAATAATCTCTACACTCAACAAAATTCCTAATCCGTCAGTTTATATTGTATTACTATTTTTATAATAATGCATGTATTCACATGAAATTTCACATATCAATATTTGAATAGGTACTGCAGCTAATTATTGATTTTTTTCTGGCCGGCTCAAGGTCAAATTAACCGTGTTGACCAATATAGCACATTTTGCACGTGCAGGGCATGGACACCAATATGCACGTATTCATGTACACTTTTGTCATTGCTGATGATTTTCTTACTTGAAAAACACATACCATGGCGAGAATGACACAAGAGGAACACGGCCGAGCTGTCGGAATGTGACAGGCCGGAACACCTTTACGACAGGTGAGTTTTATTTTTTTGAAATTTCAAAAGAATATCGATATAATTTATTTGTAGCTATTATTTTGGTGGCTATTTCCGTTTTTAACTTTATTCCAGGTGGCAAGAACCTTCAATCGGCGGCTATCCACCATCCAAGCTCTTTGGGCGAAATTCAACAAACCGGAAGTGTGGCTGATCGACCCCGACGGTTCAAACAGAGGGTGACAACACAACGGCAGGACAGATACATGATCGTATCACATCTCCGTGATCGTTTTCTACCAGCTACAACGACATACGAGCGGGACCCATGGACGTCATGTTTCAACTCAAACCGTTACGTGACGTCGGAATTCGATGCCGTCGACCTCGGAAAGGTCCTATCTCAACGAGAAGACACCGCCAAGTTCGCTTAGCTTGGGCTAGGCGACATTTACGGTTCACCAGGGCCGACTGGGCGAATGTTCTTTTCGTCGACGAGACAAGGATTACATTGCGTTGTGCCGACGGCCGCAAACGCATTTATCGCCGACGTGGTGAGAGAAACAGCGTCAATTGTGTTCTTGAGGCGGACCAGTTCGTGGGAGGATGCATTATGATATGGGCGGGCATTTCGATGCACATCAAAACACCGATCGTGTCCATACAAGGCAATATGAATGCACGACGATATCAGACGGACATCATTCATTCAACCTATTCTTATAACACACATTGCTGCAAACCGTGGCATGCAACTCGTCTAAGACAACGCTCCGTGCCATGTCGTCAGAGCAACACTGGTCATGTTACAGGCCAATAACATACGAGTCATCCCTTTTCCTGCTATAAGTCCTGACCTAAACCCAATCGAGCATGTCTGGGACTTATTAAAATGAATGGTACGGGCCCATCCTCAGCAGCTGAATCTGTGGGAATTGGAGCGTGACGTCAACCGCGTTTGGAGAAATATCTTCACAGATACATTGTATCAATGAGGAGTCGTTGTCGAGCCGTGATTGCTGCCGATGGAGGGCACACACGTTATTAACATACAACAGACGTCAATTAACATGATTTTGTGACTTTTGAATTACCGGGTCGCCTTATTCATTCCTGCGGAAGATGTCAACTCTTTATTTGTTTGAAATGAAATTGTGTTTGCTGATTTGTAATGAATTCTGCGTTCTTATGCGATCAATAAATTCACGAAATTGAAATTATTCTTTTTTTTAATTACAATTTATTGAGGTGACCGATTAGGAATTTTGCTGAGTGTATATCGAGTAATTTGGGTCTAGACGATCTTTCAGCTGTAGCTCTACATAGACTAGGGAAACCAACACCCGGCATTAATAGAGTGACTGAAGTTACTATGGAACATAGGAAACATTGGAAGTTCCTCTTAATCAATGCTAAGTATATAGGATCCAAAGTGGCCGAAGAATTCAAAAGAATGATTATCAGTCGAGACCTCACTGTAATACAGGGAGAAGAGAGAAAAATAAGCAGAATTGAG
Source organism: Cyrtodaria siliqua (assembly GCA_037043455.1). NCBI lineage: Eukaryota > Metazoa > Mollusca > Bivalvia > Adapedonta > Hiatellidae > Cyrtodaria > Cyrtodaria siliqua. The sequence goes on from JAWPHD010011150.1 coordinate 39,439, forward strand.
TCTGCTGGAAAACGAAGTGAAAAATTGCCAGAACCAGTGAAGTAATAATCAATAATTATTACTTCATTGCCAGAACAAATGGAAACTCAGCCGAGCAATCCAATTACAAATAACACTGGAAGTAATCTCGCAAACTACTTCAATAGCAATCTCTACCCAGAGTACACTCGTTCCTCATTTGATATATGTGAGTGCAAGGAACGATAACTCTGCGTGGAGATTGCTTCAATAGTGCAAACTTGTCTGATAGTGCAATCGAACACATACCAGGTGATATTACAGTCGGTTCCTAGAAACCATCACCCCAAAAATATATATCGCTCCGACACTATAGGGTTGGATGACGCTATTGAGGACGGTTTCGCACAAATACCGTCTGACACAGAAAATGATTTTTCATCCACAACCACCAGTGAGGATATGGATCCTCAATCACATAACCAGTAGGACAACAGTTTTACTCCAAATAATGGGAGTGCTTTTAATAAATCTAACTCTAGTATGGAGACCAAAAAGGTGAGGAGTTTGAGTGTTCTGTATATTTATATTGACTGTTTAACTAAAGAAGAAAAACACTGAGCTCTCAACATTAATATATTTCAATTATTATGCTATTATTGCTATTTGCGAAATATTACCAAAACACTCAACCATAGTACAATGTGAAGAATTCTTCCAACTCGAAGGATATGACATGCATATCACAGACCTACACTCAGGAAGAGGGATAGTGATATATACAAAAACAGCATTAAATTCAATCCTAGTTGGAGTTGATATTCATTACAAGGAATCAATTTGGTTTGAATAAATCTCCATAACTACACTGACAAAATGATAATAGGTTGTGTACATAGAATCCCAACAGTGATAATGGGAATAATCTCAAACTGCCTGGTCTTTTTGGACATATGCTAAATAACAAGTACTCCCACGTGTTGGTAATGGGAGATTTTAACTATAAGGAAATACAGTGGAACGAGATGAGAACTATATGTGGGGAAGAGCATCCTGCACCTGATTTTCTTGAATGTAAAAGAGACAAATTTCTGTTTCAACAAGTTTTACGAATGAGGAAAACATGATAGAATCAATCAAATATAACCCAAGTTTAGGAAAAAGTGATCATCTAGTCCTAACTTTTAAATTTTATTGTTACACAGACATCGAAATCAATGCAACAGCTAAATTGAACTTCCGTAAAGGAGACTATACTCAGTTAAAAAGTGATCTGGGTGATATAAATTGGAATGATGTCATAGGGGAAAAACCAATAACTGAGGCCTGGAGCAGGTTTGCTGAAACCATAACAAAATCATTATATAATTCAATACCAGTGAGTAGAGCTAATCCTAGGCCTACCAGGAATAACCCTTTAATAGACAAAAACGCACTAAATGTCATTAGGATAAAGCATAGGAAATGGACTAAATATAAACATTGTAAAAATGAGATCAGCTACAACGATTACAAAATTGCTAGAAATAATGTAGTGTATGAAGTTAGAAGATGCAAATATGATTATGAAAAGGATCTGGCATCAAAAATTAAAACGGACGATAAACTATGGAAGTATGTAAGGTCCAATACTAAAACCAAAATATCGGTTTGTAACTTAAAGAAACCCAAGGGAGAACTAACAAGGAGTGATACAGAAAAGGCGGAAATATTAAATAATCACTTTATCTCGGTCTTTACCAAAGAAAACATTGAAATGATACCGACTATGGAGGACAAACCAAACATAACTAGGCTAACCAATATAAATATCACAGAAGATAAGATCAACAAAATTCTAAACGATATCAAGCCATCGAAATCCCAGGGACCTGATAACCTGCATCCAAGAGTATTTAAAGAATGTGCAAATACACTGACAGTAACCCTTATACAACTAATTAAAAAATCTATGGAAATTACCTGATATCTGAAAGACTGCCATGTAACTGCAATCTTTAAATCTGGAAAAAAAATCCAAACCAGAGAACTATCGACCAATTAGTCTGACACCGATATGAAAAAGATGGTTAGAGTGGAATTAGTCGACCATCTCATTAGGTATCTTCTTATATCAATTCATCAACATGGTTTCACGCGGGGCTGCTCTTGTGCTACTCAGTTGTTGGAGTGTACAGATGATTGGTCGGAAGCAATCGACAATGGGGAAGAAGAGTAGACGTCATCTATCTTGACTTCAAAGCGGCTTTTGACAAAGTCCCCCATAAAAGTTTACTTAGTAAAGTTAAAGCCATGGGAATTTCAGGCAAACTTTATGACTGGATAGTAGATTGTTTAACTAATAGAAAACAAAGGGTAGTGGTAAATGGGCAGGAATCAAGCCTCATGGATGTCACAAGCGGAGTTCCTCATGGCAGTGTTCTAGGGCCCGTATTGTTTCTGATATATATATCAATGACCTCCCTAATCCCATATCCTGTACCACTAAATTGTTTGCAGACGATACAAAACTATACACATGCATTAGTGACCAAAATAATACACAGAATTTACAGGATAACATATTCAATGCGTGTAAGTGGGCCTAAAAAATGGCAAATGGTATTCAATGCCAAAAAATGCAAACACCTTCACATCGGAAACAATGAAGATGAAAACAATGCGTATTTTATTAAAGATCTAGTAAATAAAGTTGAAAAAATTACTAAGGTATCACAGAAAAAAGAGCTAGGGGTAAGAAATACTGATAAAGGTGATCCTTTGGGAGCAACAAACACAATTAAGAGAATAAAGCAGCAGACTCGGTTTTTATTGAGTTTGTTCATGAGAAGTAATGAAAGAAGCAACACCTCTCACGCCCATTAGCACCGGCTTACGCGGTATTCTACTTCAAAGCCACCTATATTGGGCTCGCTGGTCCCAAAGGACCAGTAAAAATAACACTACTGATTCGTAGCACGGGGAGACTTTTTACAGCCGCCGTAACTTTTGACTCGAAGTTAAAGTGTTCTAACCATATAAGTTTGAAGGTCTCTAAGGCCAATAGGAACTTAGGACTAATATTCAAAACTTTTACCTATATGGACATAGAAATGTTCCTCTGCTTATATAAATCCCTTGTTAGACCTCACCTGGAATATGCCACAGTTGTCTGGTCTCCATATCTCAAAAAGACATTATCACTATAGAAAATGTCCAGAAAAATAGCTACCAGAATGGTGGGTAACCTCAGCAATTTTCCATACCATACAAGACTTACTATTTTAGGACTACCAACCACTGAGTATAGAAGGGAGCGACATGATTCGGGTTTACACAAGGGAGCGACATGATTCGGGTTTACACAATTTTAAACAACATCGATGTAGTAAAAAAAAAGTAAACTGTTCACTATGGCCCCTAATATTGGCACCAGGGGAAACTCAAATAAACTATTTAGGAAAAGAGCAAGAGTTGATATTAGGAGGAAATCCTTTTCTTACATAGTTGTAGAATCTTGAAACAAACTACCTAACACAGTAATTGAGGCACCCACCATATATTCATTCAAAAGTAGGCTAAACAAACATTGGGCAAAACATCCTTCCAAATTCAGGCCAAACAACTAACAAAAAAAAATACAATCTAAAAGGACAAAAGTACGGAAAAGGACGGAAGTTACAAGTATACCATACCAGAAAAAACACAATCAAAACGGGCTTAGGAAACCGACGATTTAGCATTGGCCTCGACTACAGTATGAACATTATGAATATGTGTAATACATTTTACAAAGGTAACAATAGCGTTCTCTACTGATACATGTACATACCTCAAATTCAACTATGGAATGTGGTAAGCCTACTTGTAAATGTACTTTTGATAACACCAGTGACTGTAGTATACGAAAAGGTCCTGATAAAACCTATAACAGAACCGTTAAAAAAAATATTTAAAAAATTCAAAAGATCGGTCCTAAAAAAACAAATGCTCGTTTCACCACATGTGACTACAGGCGTGACAGCAGTGTCACCAGCATTTTGACACAACTTGTTGGGAGTCCCTACATAGCCGAAGACAACATGCCAAAGAGATACCAACAGACCATTCCTCCAACATATAGGAGCAAATACAAGGGGTCATGACAGTCGCTAATTGGTACCACACAGCAGGGTGAACGTTCACAAGTTATCCTTGTTTCCAGCAGGGATCAGATTGTGAACAGCTTGCCGACCAGCACGATCGATGCCCAATCCATTGACGTATTCAGGTCAAGGGTTGTGGTAGTCCTCGGACAGACCAAGACTGATGTTTTTATCTTGCTATTAATTGTTCATACACACTTTGATCCGCCTTCACGTCACTTCACTGTGAGAAAATGTTCCAGAGGAACCCTGCACATTATCGGAAGAAGAAGCAGAAGAAGCAGAAGAAGGAGAAGAAGGCAAGAAGAAGAAGAAGAAGAAGAAGAAGAAGAAGAAGAAGAAGAAGAAGAAGAAGAAAGAAGAAGAAGAAGAAGAAGAAGAAGAAGAAGAAGAAGAAGAAAAAGAAGAAGAAGAAGAAGAAGAAGAAGAAGAAGAAGAAGAAGAAGAAGAAGAAGAAGAAGAAGAAGAAGAAGAAGAAGAAGAAGAAAGAAGAAGAAGAAGAAGAAGAAGAAGAAGAAGAAGAAGAAGAAGAAGAAGAAGAGAGTGTGTGGGGGTTGGGGGTGTATAGATCAGAAACAAAATGAACGTGCTAGAGTGTTCCAGGGTTCCAGAGTGTTCACAGAGCAGAATTTAACTCTTTTTGTTATTAAACCAAGGGACGTAACTCTGATGTTACCAATCCGATATAGCTTTTTTTCAAAATGCTTCCAACTTTCATTGATATAAACAATATACTTACGTTTTTTGCCATTACGTTCCTCCTGTGTTAGAGTGAATGGTTTTACAGTTTGTTTGATTATTTGTTTGTATGGTATTTTACGTCATTTTCAACACATGTAAGGTTATATATGACGGTCGATTTTTTTGTGGTGGAGGCAGACCGCCCACTTTTCCTGGGTATAACTAGAACTGTACACCTCCCGCCATTCGTAACAACAGACTGGTTTAATGTTAACATTGGTTTAAGACAAGGGTACGTGTTCAATGTCTTCTCCTTTTTAACCTATTCATCAACGATTTGGCTGTAGCAATTTAACCCTCATGTAATGGAATAGATGTTGTCTTTCTATTGGCGGATTGTGATTGTGAGGCTGATTTACAAAATATGCATAATGTGCTGAATGTATGGTGGGAGGAAAATGGCAGTGGCGTAGCTGCCTATAGGCACTGTAGGCACGTGCTTACACATTGTCCCCAGAAATAAAAAATAAAATAAAAATGCCAAATGCAATAAAAACTAAGAGGGTAGTGGGTGGAGGGGTTTGATCAGCTCATAACAATTTTTACTCGTGGTATTTTCAGAAAATAAGTCGAATTGTTTTCACTCGCGGTATTTCGAAACCGAAAACTCTACTACCGATAAATCGTTCAATTCTGTTTTGTTTAGAACTTGATTTATTATACTTAGTAAGAGCGTCTTTGAGATTATGATGAAAGTTTTGTTCACGGATTGTTTGGTTTGCAACGTCAACATGGCTAATCTTGGAACATCGTATCCAGACATTGTTTGAGGCCATTCTAACTGTGTAGTCAAAGAAGTAAAATCACATTTTTTGACAGAAAAATGGCGCGTAGCTGCCTATACATTACTGAATATTAGATTGACATAAAAAAGGGAAATGTGGTTCAATCAATAAGAAGATCTCATCGTCGGCAATGAATACAGTTGAGAAAAATAGACACATTCTTCAAAAAATAATAGAAGTTATACTGTTGTGTAGAAATCCAACTATTCCATTAAGGGGTCACACCGAAGAAAGCAGTAATTCCATGACAATTTTAAGAGCTGTGGCAGCAGATGACCCTATGTTGACTGATCATTTATTCAACGCCAAAACAAATGCAAAGTACAAGGTGGTAATGCAAATGATCACTAACGAACGAGCTGGCCTTTTGGTTTGGAATACATTACACGAGAAAGCATCTAGCATTTCACGGGATTTCCAAACTGAGCTCAGCAAACCAAGGAGGGAAGGCAGACAGCAAAACCGAGTCAATCCCGACCTTGAAACACTCTCTGATTATTGGCGGGTTATGGTACGTCTTTTCAGACCAGTTGCTGCACGAGATAGAAACTAAACTCGAAAATTTCGAAAGATTTTGAGAAAATAAGTGGATCTATTCATATTCATCATATAAGTTATTTTGTTCTGTTTTGATGTTTTTTTTGTGAAATCGAACATTAAAAAAGCTTGAAATCGTTATATTGTTTGCTGCTTAAAATACCGTCTGAACGCAGGATTTTGCTTCCTTTTAAAAAAAATCACGCGGTTGGGGAGGGGGAGGGGGAGGGGGAGTGTGTGGGGGTGGGGGTGGAGCTAGCGGCATGCCGGCGGACCCCACTAGACCTTGTGCCTACACATTAATTTAGGCAAAGCTACGCCCCTGACGTGACAGTAACATTACCTGACACAAGCATATTAATTGTTGTTTGGGATGGTTTGTGGGATGGGACAGGAGTTCAATAATTTGGCAACATATTTGTAGCCGGATGTGGGGAGGGGGAAAACATAATCAGCCGTCCCCTGTCAGTTATTGGGAGGCATAGCTCCCCACACAACCCACGCCACGCACCACCTCTCACCTCCGTTCCTAGCCTATGTTAAAAGAGGGTACCAACCCCCCCTCCACACCCCCGGCATCTAGAGTACTGGCTTTTTTTGGGCATGGCATCTGGAATACTCCCTAACAGAGGGTTGGCATCTGGAATACTATTTGAACCATGCGAGGCCGCGCAGGGCCCGAGCTCTCTAGGGTGGTCCGGGGGCATGCCCCCTCCCCCCCCCCCCCCCCCCCCCCCCGGAAAAATTTGAAACCTAGGTGCTCTGAAATGGCATTTCCAGCAATCTGAGACATAAATTAGCATTTTTTTAATTTTTTGGATGGAAAAAAATATTTTTTGAGAAAAATACGGCGACGCGTATGAAAAACTGCGATGTCGGCGTACGGCGTACGGCGTACCACAACCCGGCGTACATAATACTGGCTAATATGGGTCGGAATCCGGCGTACGAAAATGGGGTCGATACCCTCTTAAAAGGGAACTTCAAATGATCCTTGAAATAAATTAAATCAAGATAGTCTCTGATTTTTTCCTAAATTTGAGCCTCACAAGGCTCCGGCCCTGCAGGTAGTCTCCATGGTGCCCGGTAAGCCTACTAGTGAGACGATTTGAGCACGGGCGTATCCAGTATTGTAAAATTTTCAGATTTAGGGTTGTAACTTTTGATAACTAACAGGCAAAAACACACCACGGTGTCAGTTCATTCAGTGACTTAATTCACTGGTCCATTTAAGAGTTTAGTGGCGACCCCAAATCTACTCGATTAATAATTGTGTTCCATAAAAATTAAACTAATAAAGATTCTCTTACATATTTTTATGTTTTTAAAAAAAGTAATTTTAATTGTGCTTTTTTTGCTGGTTTCAGTAATTGGTCTCATATTTAATTTGCTACATAATACAATTACACTATTTTATCTCAACAAATATATAAAATAATTTGTAAAATCGATGTTGATTGGTTGGTTGGAAAAGAGAGGCAGTTTCAAACCACATGAATGGAAAAGAAGACAACAAAACACATATCTTCCGGAAAAAACGTATTATTAAATTAAGTGTTCGTACACCTATGCACATTTTAGTACATACCCTTTCGAAAGAACAATTGACTGTACATTGACACTATTGATTTTCACTAGGAAAATACTTTTATATGCATAAAAAGAAACGCGTGTTACTCCACCCACACCAAGTATACAGGTACACAATTTTAAAATGTCCCAATAAACTTATACATAGTGACTATTACTGGAGATGGAAAAACATTCTAAAGACTTAGATTTAAGATTAAAAATCTCTTTTAAAAAAACAGTGAACTGAAACGATTGCTATTTGCAGTAAACCAAGGGGAAAAGTGTGACCGGTACTGCACTACTGGACTCGAACCCAGTACTCCTCGCTTACACGGCGAGTTCTCTGCCAACAGAGATCACCGGGTACCCAATATCACCACACTCCTACTTCTATTAATAGTTGACTCAGCTCTTCCAGTCTTTTATGACCACTGGTGCTGCTATCCAGCATTCACCGAATTATCCTCCTTGCCACTGAAGTAATAAAAGAGGAAAACGTGTGGCCGAACCCGGGACCCTTCGCTTACAGTGCGAGTGCTCTACTGAGCTATCCGGGTACCCAATATCACCACATTATAAATTATTGGGGAGAACACTGCCACTGGAGTCTGGCTCTCTCAGAATCAAGTTACTATTTTACTTAAAGGGGATGTTGCACTATCCTGGAACTAGTTTCATTTAAAAGGGCTTTAAAAAACATGAATAAAGCTGAAAAAATTATCAAAATATCTTTAAAAATTTAGGAGATATGACCTTTTAAACATGTGCACAAAGACTCCAATGGTGGCAGCCATCTTTGAATGATGACGTCATTGACTCATCGCGCCTTTTTCCATATTTGGAAAATAGATAATAAATAGTGTTTAAAGAAATAAATGTATTAAATTATAAATACAAAGTAAAATATGTATACTGTATATGTTCTTGTTACGATTTACATGTATTTGCAGTGATATTCTTTGTTTTAAATGATATTTATCAATATGCAGTAAATGATAAAAAGGAACGATGACGTCATCAATCCAAGATGGCTGCCTCCGTTTGAGAATATTTGCAAATTTTTAAAAGATAATATCTCCTGTATTTCTTAGGGTATTTTGATAATTCTTTCAGCTTTTTCCATGGTTTTTAAATGGCGCTTGTTCCAGAATAGTGCAACAACCCCTTTAATATTGGTACCTGGTTCAATCTAATGCCCTTCACTGAAGTCATCGTTGTCAGTTGAATTCCTGCCCAAGGGGAATTAATTTGTCTAATCACTAGGGTATGTCCGCTTTGAATGAGACCAAAGATTCACATCTTTTTACCAGATTTTATGTTTTTGATTTTTCAGTAGTAAAAAAAGCCATATTGCCAGCCTATTAGAAAACTGGCGAAATAGGACGAGATATTAGAAATGGCAATTTTCCTTTTACCTTTCAATGATGTACTCAACGATCACTCTGGCTGTAAACCATCTGTAGAAAAAAATCTCACTTTGCGAAATATAAATTAAGGTCTTGCAAATTCAATACATTTTCGATGTTTTATATCCAAAAATATTTTAACATTAGTCACTTTTTCCCTATTTTTTTTTGATTCACAATTGTAAAGCTTGTTTGAAAATATGTCATCATTCCCTTTCAACCCAAATTACACATAATTATCATCACATGCAGCATCCATGATGCTCCAACATACTGAATCAAAGGTAAAACATAATATGTTCCATTTCTACATGTTTCAGACTGCATGGTTTCATAGCTTCTAGTGCAAGATGAGTTATTCAGAATTGAAAGGTCTTTATCACCTTCGTGAAACAATTGGCTCAGGTAAGTTAGTATATTATATCACTTTTATTTTATATTACTTTTATTAATTTAACCTCTTGTCTATCAGTTTGGTTTAGTCTAAAAGATTACAGCTGATACTTGGCCCTTAAACATCATCAGAATAATGTGTCTTGGTTTAAAAATCAGATGTGACACATGTAGTCAATGTCGTAGTGAACATTGACAAATGTATCGCTAAACGTATTGACATTCCTACACAAAGTTTGTACAATGTAGCCCTCAATAATAGACACGAAACTTCTTGTGTGAGTTTCTTTTATATTTATGTTTTAATAAAGATGAATGGCCACCCTTTTTGTAGTACATGTATTATAAATTAACAAATTTAACTCTTAATATGAACATTTCTTGATAGTTCCACAGAGAAACATATATTTAAAACCGCTACTAAGTTGTATGTAAAAATAAGTATTATTTGCACGACGTAGATACTACTTTTACCACTGCGTGATGAGGTAATTCTGAATTGTATAGCTGCACAAGCTAATTGATACATACATTTACCTGTGGATTAATTTACCTGTTCAAAGTTTTCTATGTCATCAAATAAAATCTTATTCTCGCATTTCACAGATATTGCAATGTGTGAATTGTAAATATCTATTGTTGTGTATTGATTACGATTTAAATAAACATAAACATGTTCTTGAAAAAAAACATGGCCGGGGAACTTTAAAGCCCATTATCACATTTTGGACAAAGTTGTTTATATATAGAAAATGCCTTAAAAATAAAGTAATATCTTTTTATTCGCAGGTGGTTTTGCGAAGGTGAAGTTAGCTTACCACTCCCTAACTGGAGAGAAGGTGGCCATCAAAATTATGGACAAACGCTCACTTGGGGTAAATATATAATTTGCTTTATATATAACATCTTGCTCCGAACTTGGCCATAACAGTGTCAGATGAAGCTTTTAAAAGTTTTCTAAAGGCGAACAACCGAGGATGGTATAACACGATCGAACCAGAGAGAATACTGTTTTGAACAAACTGTTTCTGTATTAATTAGACTAAGCGCTTTTTAAATAATGGTTTTAGCGATTTTTATACCCCAGTTTTCACAAAGTAAAGTGGGGGCTATATAGGAATCACGCTGTCCGTCACGTCACGTCCAAGTTTTGACATCTTCAAGTCTAAACATTTTATTTTTTAAATCATAGTTTTATTTGACAACATAATTGTTTCATTTTTTCCATTCTAGTAGATATGGATATAATGTAGGATTTAAGATGGTAACATACCAAATTTGAAGCAATTTTTTTTTCCATATTTTTCCCGTCATTTGTGATCTTTTTTTTTTGTCAACAAATAGGGGGTATGCCATGGTAGCTCTTGAGTAGAATTTATTCTTTTGCTATAGAATAAATCAGATTTTTGTTTTTCAGTAGTGGAATACATATATAAAAGTAGATACTGAGCTAATTTTATTTTCGATCTCCATGTCAATATTGTGTGTACAGTATTTTACATTGAAAATGTCAAAATAACTCCAAAATGGGTGTAATTTAAAGAATTTTGAATAAAAAATCATTAGAAGCCTGGTGACCTATACATTTTTTACTTGTTTTGAAAGAAATGTCATAGGACCTTGACATATACAAGTTTTAAAAAAAGTTGATCATTAGAACATAATTTTTTATCTTGATTAATTTTTCGGTAAAAACAAAAGTGGGTGGGGTACGGTCCGTATATGTTTGCTTTTTAAAGTAAAAAGACGAATGAGGATTACAACTGTTTTTGTATGATTTGAAAGATATGTATATATGCAATCGAAAATTACTTGTTGTTTTTCAATAAACATAATGTTATGAAAACAATTGTGAAAATGTTCAATGACTATATTTTTCCTCTTTTTAGTGAAATTTTGAAGTTAGAAATATGTGCCTTCTTCAATGACGTCTGTTGGGAAAGAAAGTGTGGTGACCTAGCCTTTTTTGATAATTTTGAATCTAAATTATACCAAAGAAGCTTTAAATATGAATTTTAAAAAAAATCTCATCACTACGTCCTTTCCCAGCCAACCTCCTTAACACATTTTTGTTGTGTCCCGCCGCGTTCTGTAACAGATTCTTAATACTTGCATATCTCAAACACTTTTGAATGGGATGTTCCCAAACTTCATATACTCAAAACAACTGATGACCTTGTGTAGCACATTTTTTCCCGTCGCATCACGTAACACATTTTGAATACTTGCCTATCTCAAACACTTTTGAATGGGTTGTTCCCAAACTTCATAAACTTATAACAACTGATAACCTTATGTCCCTCTAAATCACCCATCATTGATTGCCTAATTTATTACAGAATTATCAGGGCTCAAATTTAGAGACAATTTGGACTGGCAACATATCTCCAGTAGCATTTTTTGGAACTGACAAAACAAAAAAGTTACTTGCAATTTCTACAGTTGTGTGTGCGAGTAAGTACAAATATGTTTCAAATAAGTAAAAAGCACAAGATGATTCATCATTAGAAAACGTGCTAGATTCCATATGTGTCCTACAAATACAGACATATCAGGAAAACCTAAAAAAAATAAAATGCCATTGATATGAAAGGCTAAGCACATGTTTCAAAAACAGGATGACATGGTATTCAAAATTAAACACGTAACGTATTTTGATGTACTTTCAAAATTTTGCCAGTACCTGAAAATGTCACTTGTATTTTGCCAGTACGCCAGCTTAAATTTGAGCCCTGATTATGGCCCTTTGTTTGACTTACAATTTTCCACTCTTAATATTGTATAATGACCTGTTAACACATTTTTTCTCAAACATCAGAAATGTAGATAATGTTTGAGTGCAATGAGTATTTACTCATCAGATTCAGAATGGATGAGTAACAAGGAATTCAGAGTAAACAGTTCATGCTTTAAAATGGATGTGAATTAATACATTTTAAAATAAATAACTATTCAGATTAAATGGAAGTCAAGTAAAAACAAAAGAAATACTGTATGACCTTAATATTAGACACATGCTTGGAACAATTTAATCATGTGTAAATATGGAACAAACTTTTCCAGAGGACAATGCATACAAATATAATACTCACGATTTTTAAAAGTTATGAGTATTTGTAGGAAGTTGATGAGAAATGATACTCACAATTTTAAAAAAAACTTGAGGCTTTTTGTAAAAAAAAGTATGAGTAAAATACTCAAAAATTCAGCTTTTCTGAATCTCTGAAACATTTTCGAATTGATTGTTCCCAAACGTCATGTACACATAACAACTGATGTCCTTATGTCCCTGTACATCACCCATCATTGATTGCCTAATTTATTACAAAATTATGGCCCTTTTGTTTGACTTAATATTTCGATATTTCTTGTTGCTATGTGACGTATCTGTAACTACAAAAAGACGGGATTCAAAATTACACGGGACAGATGGAAAGCGGTCCAGTAAATAGTTGATAATGTCCAAATCAAACAAATATACTCATCCAAGTTGCTTTAATATCTATGTTAACTCAATATTTCTGCGGTGCAATAAACCATTTGAAAGTATAAGCTTTAGATTTTTACTTTGTGCGCGTTCAACAATCATCCCATCTTTTAGTAGTCAGCACATGTACGAGAATCCCCAGATTAAATTATCAATACTGCCGTATCCCCCTCTAGGCCATAAATAATGTATTCATGCGTGTACCTGCTTAGTTTTCCGATTGTGCTATTTTGGGAGAGGCAAGCACGACTTAGAAAATGTAAAAACACTGAAATGAAGTTATTGATCAGATTATTTATTGAATATAAATATTAACTGACTATTGAAACTATCGATAGTTCAGCATACTATCGGCACTAGTAATCAATAGTTAAAAAAACTGTGCTATACCAGGTAAAATATGGTAATCCCATCATCATAACGTTTCATTTGACATATTTAAAAAAAATCAAACGTCAAAGATTGTTGTTTGGTATGTTGTTAACCTTTCATAGACGAGTATAAATATATGCAAAATTACAGTGTAAATGAATTTATAGTGTATATTTGACCTTTTGACACCACTTTCCCTGGGCCCCACGGGTGACGTAGGAGGGAATAACAGTATAACAACATTCCATTTGCGACATAATGACAAAACTTTTTTTTTAACCCCACCGCAGCCACTCGCCATGGGCAGATGTCCTAGTTTAAAACTCATTTGACCCCCTCCCCCTTCCGTAAAGCCCCATGGGTGCGGAGCCAGCAATAATGTTGCTATTGCACGCAGTCATCATAGGGTGAAGTCATACCCTTAGTTTGGCTGAATTCCGTTCAGCAGTTTAAGAGGAGATATGGTAACGGACGGACAGACAGACAAACAAAGACACTTTTAATATACTTTTTTTTCCAAAAATGTTAAACCCCTGACTGCTGATATTAATTGTAATTTATGGCAATGGCAGGAGGATCTGCCGCGTGTGAAGACGGAGATAGCTGCCATGCAGGACCTGTGTCATCAGCACATCTGTAAACTGTTCCAGGTGATAGAAACAACAGAGAGGTTCTACATGATACTTGAGGTATGTTATATACATCTTGTTGCGCTAGTAACATACATAGTTATGACAATCAAACTTATATCTAACAGATATTTGAGCCAATTAATGGTGCATTACACTTGTAAGAATAGCACATGGAATTCTACAAACACCACTACAATACAACACATGAACAGAGCACATGACCAATGTTTGTGGGAACTTGTCAGTTGTCCCCGGGACAAGAGTGTGGAGCTTAAAATTGAACATTATAGCTATACATATCTGTACTATCGAAGAATAAGTCTTCAGTTGTGCTTTTGGACCCTTTTTATGCCCCTGCCAAGTTGTTTTTTCCCCTCATATTCTCGAAAAGCTTTCACAAATATCTTTCATATTTTATTTGTTGATTACTAAGGTCATACAAAAACATTCCATCGTATTTCCGATCACCTGCCATCCCAAGGTCAAGGTCATATACTTGGATTTTTTTTTTGCATTTAGGTCTGCTTTCAGTATTAAAAATGTTAGATATATTTTGGCTAATATTCTCAGGTTGCTTTCTTGTGAAATTACATGCACTGATTTTCTTCAGCGGGGGCATTAGTTGGATGTCCGACATTTCTAGTTTGTTGCATTAATCAGATGCCCTTGATACCATCTGATGTAGGACTGGTTAGTACTACATGAATATCATAATTATATATATAAAACAGTACTGCCCCGAGGGTGAGCTGTTTGACTACATTGTGGCGAAGGACAGGTTGGAGGAAGAGGAGGCGCGTATCTTTTTCCGTCAGATTGTGGCAGCGGTGGGGTACATACACAACCAGGGATACGCTCACAGGGACCTCAAACCCGAGAACTTGCTGCTGGATGAAGATCAGAACCTTAAGTTGATCGACTTTGGATTGTGTGCAAAACCCAAGGTAACAAGGAGTTACAATTAAAATGCATCTCACCGCTAGGTTATTATTCAATTTTGCTTCTTGTTAAAAAGGAGGAGACGTGTTGGTTTTCCGTTCGCGACAATACAAACACGAACTTTCTATTTTTGTGTTTAGCTGTTTCTCACTGCATGCACTAGATCAACCATGGACCATAGTTTTGTAGTGGGTACTGCAGCTTAATTTTCCATCAGTTTCACAGGTGACCCTGAGGTTTAAGGGTCATTAACTTTGTAAATTTGTTTGTTAGTTTGTCATAAGCTACACGTATGCAGTTGGTCGAATAAACTTAGTGTATTTGACAAAAAAAATAAAAGTTAAAATACTGTGTGTGTTTTTAATGTACATGCTCAATGGCGCTCTCGTTTGTAATGATTTATGTAATGAGTATGGCGCCTACTTTTTGCTTGATTATCATAGAAAATAAATTGCCAGTTGTGTTTTTACTTTCTTTTCTTTTTTAGCAAATGGGGCAGGCCAGTGCAAACCCTGTTTTAACAAGTAAAATATCTGATATGTTTTAATTTCAGGGAGGTATGGAGAATCACCTATACACGTGTTGTGGCAGTCCAGCGTATGCTGCTCCGGAACTCATCTCGGGCAAGGAATATCTCGGTGCAGAGGTGAGTAGTTGCTGGTGTCAAGGTCGGCAAGGGAATATTTTGGTGCAGAGGTGAGTGTTTGCTGGTGTCAAGGTTGGCAAGGAATATCTCGGTGCAGATGTGGGTGTTTGCTGGTGTCAAGGTTGGCAAGGAATATCTCGGTGCAGAGGTGACTATTTGCTGGTGTCAAGGTTGGCAAAAAATATCTCATGCAGAGATAAGTATTTGCTGGTATCAAGGTTGGCAAGGAATATCTCGGTGCAGAGGTGAGTATTTGCCAGTGTCAAGGTTGGCAAGGAATATCTCGGTGCAGAGGTGAGTGTTTACTGGTGTCAAGGTTGGCAAGGAATATCTCGGTTCAGAGGTGAGTATATGCTGGTGTCAAGGCTGGCAAGGAATATCTCGGTGCAGAGGTGAGTATTTGCTGGTGTCAGGGTTGAATAGTAATTATACAACCATCTGCTTACCTTACAAGTAGGTACTGTTGACAGAAGCATAGCTCAGGTGAAGAGTCAACAGTAAATATCCAAGTGAGTATAAATCCTAATGTAGGCATCTCTGTGGCCGAATGGTTAACGACGTTAACGTTGTAAACCTTCGCCTCTCACCGTTGCGGGTTCGAATCCTGGGAGCTCTACTTGTAAGTGAGGAAGTGGCGATTCTTACGGATGGCGAGAGGTGAACAGTACTGGTTCTACCCAGGAAAAGTGGGTGGTCTGCCTCCATCACAAACAATCAACCATCATATGTAACCTTGCATGAGTTGAAAATGACGTAAAACACCATACAAACAAATAAATAAATCCTAATGTTGACTATAGAACTATAAAAATGTGTACTTAAGAACATTTTGACATAAATGTTTTTACTCATCATACTGCTGGATTCTTACCAGAATTGTCATGTATGATGGGTAACACATGTTAATTTTTGATACAACTTGAAGCTATTAAAGTTCTGCAGGGTGCTGTGGTAGCACAATCAGTTGCACATTTCTCACCAATGCGACCTGGGTCTGTTTTCTCAGCTCGGCATTGTTGTTATTTAAAGCTTTGTGATGGAAATATTTATGAAATCAGTTAATGTTATGAAATGCTGAAGTTTTGTTGACAGGTCACACAACTTGTCAAGTGGCCGACAGGTCTCACAAGTGGCCTATGGGAAAGTATTTAGTTTCCCACAACCTGTACATTATTGTTTCAGGCTGACATCTGGAGTATGGGTATTCTACTGTATGCACTGTTATGTGGCTTCCTGCCTTTTGATGATGAAAATATTCCACAGCTTTACAAGAAGATACAGGTAAGGATTATATACACCATGGAAGATGTTGTCATCAGATCATTAGCTCTACTGATCAAAAGATCAGCAGAGCTTATGCGGTGTCCATCGTCCGTCCGTAAACTTTTTTTGTATCGACTACTCCTAAAACTAATGGATAGATAGATTTTCATGAAACTTTACAGGAATGTTGCCCATGATGTCTAGTTGATCCTGGCAAAAATTCACGTTGATGTGAAATCCAAGATGGCCACCAAAGCTAAAAATAGATTTTTAAAAAAACTAGTTTGTAGCAGCTACTTCTTAAAAACTAAGTAATATTGATATGTGACTTTTTCTAAAATGATCAGCATGACATGATGTTGGTCCTTGTTGAAAAATATTTTGATTCGACATTAAACTGTAAAACACGGCTGCCAGTGGCCATCTTTGTTTTGATAGAGTTAGGCCAAATAAAATTATACCTGTGTTTACTTAACATTGCTGAAAAAATTGGGTAGGTAGGTAGGCATTTTATTTTATTTTATTTTTTGGCAAAGTTACATTTAATGTGGCGATGAGCTTTGATGAATGGGAAAATGTGGTATTTTAAAAACTACAATAGATAACAATATGAAATTGTGTATGTTTTATTGTTTCCCAAAAGGCCTGGTAACAACTGGCTCTTTTCCCAAACACTTGCAATTATTACAAAGGGGTAAAACAGTTTTAAATGTTTTCCGCAAGTCCGAAAGAGGGTCAGTTCCAACAGCAATGAGTACATGAGTCGGCTGGGATCAGTCCAGCTCCATACAGTGTGATCTCCAGTTATGAGTGACTTGACTTCCATGCTCTTCCTGAATACCGGTATATGACCGTCAGGAAGGATGGGGGACCCACAGGTGTAGTCAAATTCTGCGGTTGACATACATGTAACCAAGAGCAGTTCTTGCCTCCCAGACAGCTGAAAAAATATTCGAAGTTATAATGTCAAATTATGTTAATTGACCATTTGAATAGTTTGTAAAAGTGTTGACTTACATGTATATTACTTCTCTAACATCAGAAAGTAATAAATATTTATAAATTCCTCATGTTAGTTATTATGAGCCTATATTGAGGTTGAGTTCAGAAAATTATTATGGAACGGCATACTTCTTCAAGAAGTTATAATGCAGTAGTAGTCGATGCCAATGCTTAGTGCTGAGAAGCAAGTAAACATATGCTCATTAATATTTCTGTTTTAGAAACAAACTTACAACAGGTAGCCTGGAACTCGGGGCATTTACCAACCTGTTTGTGGTACTTTTTTGAAACTGTACAGCCAAAACAGCACTGGGAGACGCCATTTTGACTGTTTTATACCAGTCCTGTGCACAGTATACCTTGAAATTCACACGCTTTCAAAACCGCACCGCGAAATTGAAAATTGCACCGTGATCTCATGAACATTACTATTTTCTCAACATTTTTAATTTTTTTTAATTTTATTTTTCTTTTTTTTTCTTTTTTTTTTTCAATAAAATAAAAACGAGTCGGGGGTGTTTTCAGAGGTTCGGTCGGGTTACAGTAAACTCAGGTATAATTTTATTTGGCCTTATATAGTAAAAACGTGTACTTGTAGTGCCTACTCCTCTGAAACTACTTGACAGATTTTCATGAAACCACAGTAATGCTGATCTAGCTATCAAAACCTATCAGTAGAGCTTCAAGGTCATTGACCTCTTGTTTTTAATAAGGAATTGAATAATAAGATATGCATGTCCTGGCCTGGAATTCACTAACCATTCTTCAGACTATTCTTAGACTTCATAAATATTCCCATGACTTTCAAAGATAAAAAAAAAGTCGTATGAAGTTGCTAATTTTTTTGTATCTATCGTCAGGTTTGGTATATATCATATTTAAACATAGCAATTTCTTATGAAAGTTTATCTTTTAAACTTACAGAAATATTTGTGATTGAAATTTGAGAACTTAATCTCAAGAATAAGAATTGTATTAAGAGTGGTTGGTGAATTCATGCCAGGTTGATCATGACAAACAGGGTTTGGTATATATAATACCAGATTTAGCATTGTATGTGGGAGAGTACAGTGGTTGGACATTTGGGTTTCCTGTATTTTTAATGTTTTCTACAGCATTTAGACCTGATTTCCACTGCCATCTGTATTCTTGAGGATGATTTGTTTATTAAAGCTGCGTAGCTTGTTTCGTAATATATCTATAAAAAAAAATATGCACGCGCATCTGACACTACATGTATTATCCAAATAGTGAATTCCGCTGATATGTCAGAATTTACAACACATGGCTACATTAGCTTTTGTTTTCAGGGTGGAAAATATGACAATCCATCATGGTTAACCTCAGAAACTAAGGAGTTGATAGGGCTTATGTTACAAGTAGATCCCAAGAGACGTATCACCGTGAACCAGCTGGTCAATCATCCATGGTTGATACAGGGTGTCGATATACCTGTCGAATGGCACAGCAAATTCAGGGTTTGTACAAATATTAAACTTTTTCATCTGATTATTTTATCCTCACTCAATAAGTTTAGAAACACTGTTATTATGTTGAGCTTGTTTTTCAACAGCTGAAGGAAGATTCATTTATTCAGAATACATATTAATCACAAAATATAAATAACAGAATGAATGGTGTTTTACGTTACTTCGACACAAAAATAGGTCAAAATGATGAAAATTAAAAATGAGAACTATTTAAATGAGAACTATTTAAACAAATAAATAGGGGAAACTACAATACAATTAACATTAACCTTTAGCCCACTATAAATGTATAATGGACTGTCCTTTCTTCAAATTTAGACCATTCCATTTATGTTAAAAGGTGTGTTTTGGAGAAATGACTGATGAGCAGCCTGACATTGTAAACCCCGATCAGCCTGCGAGTAACAATGGACGCAAAGGCTATTGTAGTCGCCCTTAGCAGGCTAAGGGTTAAAAACTCTCCATTCCCAGCATGTCGTTTATTGTTTTACAAGTGAAAGTTAAGAAAAACATGAAAGACATGGTGATAAATCTATCTACCAGTGGTGATATCCTATCATTTTTCAGTTTCATTAGTAAGTAACATGTGCTTTAATTTAGTGTTAAATGAAACTGTTGCTTTGTATTAAAGTCTATATGTATAACTGATTCACAGCGGAAGGTAGACGATGACTGCATTACAGAACTGGCCGTACACTATGGTAAACCTAAACAAGAGATGGAGGCAGAGGTACAAGAGGTAGGAATATAGTTTACATATTGCTTGTTTGATATCAGATAATAATATTACGGCTCATTTTTATGCGTCCACCACAGATTGGTGAAGGTGCGATTAGCGTTAGCCCTGTCCGTCCGTTCAAGTGTCCATCCTGAAAGGTTGTCTATCTCCTCCTACAGTTTTCAATGGATTGTTTCAAAACTTCACAGGATGCTTACATATGATGTCAAGATCGACCATATATTACTGGAGTTAAGCCATTTTTTTGTCAAATTTATTGAATTATCTTGTGAGTCTATGATACTCAGTTTACAACCAATAGTTTCAATTATTTACAGGGTGCTTACCTATCTTGTAATGGTGTGCATATCGATTCGTCGTCAAAATTGCCTTTATATTACCAGAGTTACAGCCCTTTTTTTGTCAAGTTTTACGTTAAAATACCTTGTGTGTCTATCTCCTCCTACAGTTTTTAAGCGATTATTTTGAAACTTTACAGGATACTTACCTATGAGGCTATGATGTCATGATGTGCATTTTGATTTGGCGTCAAAATCGACCTTTTATTAACAAGAGTTGCCACCCTTTTTTCTGTCAAATTCTTTGTATTCCGCTGTTTGTTTTCACAGTGGGGGGCATCCGTGTCCCATGGACACATTTCTAGTATGTTTTCACTGCTGACCTGAATTGACTGAAATGATAAATGGATTTAATGTTCATGTTATATGATGTTTAAAAATAATGTGGGAAGAAGAACATATAAAAAAATGACCAACATGGGCGCCTTCATTGCTTCCTGCAGGATTTCAAGATATATTCTCTATGTGGTAAGAATTAAATATATATCAATGAATATTTTACGACAAGAGGCAGAAAAAATATTTGTCCTGTATAAACAGGAATCTTGTTCTAGTTGCCATTTTTTTAAGTCTGAATGTGTATTTTTCAGTGGAAGTTTGACTACTTGACTGCTACCTACTTCCTGCTTTTGGAGAAGAAACTGAAGGGTAGACCAGTCAGGCTGATACAGCAACACAAACAATCACAGGACACACCTAGGGTAGGTAGGGGCGGGACTGGGTGAATATCCTTGCTTGTGTTCTCTTACTGTATTTACAATTTCTTATTCTTATACACTATTACAGGATACGTACAGATTATGGTGTTCAGTCACGTCATTGTCATGCGCTGTTATGATGATGAACTTTTTAATTTATGGGCAATCAGTTAGATTCACAACTTTTTCTATACTAGTAAACTGGTGTATATTTGTTTAGAGGTTATTCTTATAATCGTAGTTTTAAAGGGCCAAATATTTACAGGACGCTGGGAGAACCTTACACTCTTTGGAATTCAAGCCATTACGTCTTCAGCCTCATTCTGGCACTTCGCATTCTTTTAGAGTCGAAGACATCTTTGTTTACAAACACAAACACTATCTGCCATCTGTCTCACCACCTCCAAGGACTCGATCCGTGGACTGTGCAAACATTGTCAATATTTTTATAGGCTGCCATATAACTTCCACTTACAGGCTGAGCTCTGGTTACGTTTGCGCCCCCAGAAAGCTGTAGAATGAAGTCTCTTTGCCCATTTCCAAATTACATGTATCTTGACCAGTTTTCACAATTCGGTTCTTTCCTGCAGGTTTTTATTATAGCATATTTGATCTTGGCTGATCTACTGTGTAAGTACACTATTCATTGGGCTTACTAGGTACCACCTCCTGCTGGGCCTACATGCTGCCTCATGCTGGGCCTATGTGCCACCTGGTTCTGGGGCTTACCAGGTACCCCCACATGCTGGGCCTATTTGCCACCTGGTACTGTGGCTTACCAGGTACCGCTCCCTGCTAGGCCTAAATGCTGCCTTGTGCTGGGCCAATTTTCAACCTGATACTGAGGCCTACTAGGAACTCCCTCCTGCTAGGCCTGCCTGCTGACTTGTGCTGGGCCTATTTGTTACCTGGTACTGGGGCTTACCAGGTACCGCCCCCTGCTGGGCCTACCAGATGCTTCTTACCATAACCTGCTGGGTACTGTCTTGCTGAGCATACCTTCTGACTCTTGCTAGGCTTCCTGGTACTGCTTTGTCTGGGGCCCACCATCTGCCTCGTTCTGGGGCCTACCATCTGCCTCGTTCTGGGGCCTACCATCTGCCTCATTCTGGAGCCTTTTCAAGAACAGCCAAAGTCAAATAACCTCAACAAGCATAAGTTTGGCCAAAGTAATTAAAATATTGTATTAAGGTAATAAATTGTAATCAGAAGATATTTTTTCTTTTCATTTTCTGTCCACTTGATCTCTTTAAAGCTGTAATATAAGAGTCCATTAATCATTAATATGTACACTGTTTTATAAAAACATCTTCATATGTTGATGTCTACACAATACTTCACCTACCATACTTTAAACATTTTAGCCCCGCAGTATGAGTGCTGATGCAAGTAGAACCCCCACAGAGAAGTCCACCTCTACACAAAGACACACCCAAGAAAAGTCAGGGGTCAAGACGGAACGCGTTAAAGGTCGTGCCAGGGAGAGGCTTCCATTCTCGGACAATAAGGAAAATAACAAAGAGGATAAAGAGAATTTCTTGGTGCCGCAGACACCAAGTTTTAAAACTCCATCGAAAGCAAAGAACAATAATAAAAATCTTATTGAAACAGCTAACTATGAGAATAAGAATCCAAGGTCTCCACTGATGGCAAAACAACTGCCCTTGGCCCTGGATGATACGTGTAAGTGTGAGGAATACATGCTGGTGTCTGTGTCTCCACCAGGTCTCTTTCATTGCCAACTTTTCACAGTGGACTCTCTCATCTTAGCATTAGAACCACCAGTCCATTTACAGTCTGGAGGGTGATTTTCAAAAATTGATTTTAACATAAACAGTGCAGATCCTGATCTGGCGCATTCTGTGTTGTCTGAAATGCTTCTACACTGTTTGCAAATCTTGCTTTCTTCGATTTTAGTCGTGTTTGGCGTTGAAAGGGTTAAGGCACGTAATTAGGCAGGTAGTCCATTTTAACATAATCCTTCACGGGTCTCCCAGCTACAGACCCTAACTTTGTCTCCTCGGCCACCTCCAGAGAGCGATAGAGTAATAGTTTCCATGTGTATTTCTTCCAAAAACTTAACGCAATACTTAATTTTCCCTATGAAACTTTAATTTCTTCATATTTCTTCTTTATTATACCTCACTAAAAATTCTCTATGTAATTTCCCCATTCCCGATCAGTCAACAATTGGTAATGTTTCATGGTAATGTTTCATGGCATGAAACATTATCTCGTGCTTCTAAAAAAAGAACGGTGGTTTCCTCAAGTGCTAAAAATAGAACGCCACAGATAATTCAAAAATTTGTTTCAAGTTCTTTATTGTTGTTAATAAAAAATAATTGCTGATTAAATGAATTTTGATGTTTGGTATAATAAAATAAATATCACATCCCATGGAGGGTGATAGAACATATTGTCAACCCTCGATGTGGTAATGTCCACCTCGGCTAAAGCCTCGGTGGACATTACCAATCTCGGGTTGACAATATGTTCTATCACCCTCCATGGGATGTGATATTTATATATTAAAAGCAGAGTAATTACGTTCATTTAAACCCATAATGTAACTGACACAAACTTTGAATACATGTACCGGTATAATGTTGCGGCCAAATTCTTCTTGTTTCACCAGATGAACCTGTGCATTTTAATAGTTCAAACAACTGAATCAACCGTCTCTTGTAAACATGCTTACATATGTTTGTTATATAAATAAAAAAGCATTACATCTGTTTTATAAATGAACCATTTTGTCGTGCTACCTTTACCAGCATATTAAAGTGGAGTGCACAACGTAATTGTTTAATATCAGTTCACAGAGACTGTGTTTTCGAGGTAAGGTTTTGAAAGGATTAATTTGGCATATATAACTTACAAAGCATTATTCTTTTGATTGGATTTTAAAATTCCCTAGTTATACAACTTCCAAGGCCAAATGTTAACTGTTTAATTTCTTTTCTTTTTTTTTAGCTCTACTGATTAAAGGTTCTACTGATCAATGATCAGCAGAGCTAATGCTATGGTGCTGTGTCCGTCGTCCGTATTAAAACTTTTTTTATAGCGACTACTTCTCTGAAACTTTTAATGAAACTTTACAGGAATGTTGCCCATGATGTCTTGTTGATTCTAGCAAAAATTCACGTTGATATGAAATCGAAGATGGCCACCAAAGCTAAAAATAGATTTTTTAAAAACAAGTTTGTAGCGACTTCTTCTTGAAAACTATAAGTGATATTGATATGGGACTTTTTCTAAAATGATCAGCATGACATGATGTTGATCCTTGTCGAAAATTGTTTTGATTCGACATTAAACATGGCCGCCAGTGACCATCTTTGTTTACATAGAGTTATTTTATAAAAACTTGATGTTGGTCCTTGTTGAAAATCATTTTGATTCGACATTAAACATGGTGCCAGGCTGCCAGCGGCCATCTTTGTTTACATAGAGCTATATAGTAAAAACTTGTAGTGACTACTCCTCTGAAACTACCTGACAGATTTTCATGAAGCTTCACAGGAATGTTGCTCTTGATATCTGGTTGATCCTAGCAACATTTCAGGTTGGCCGGAAATTCAAGATGGCCACCATGGCCAAAAATAGATTTAAAAATAAATAAAATTGTAGTGACTATTTTTGAAAACTATAAATGATATTGATATGGGACTTTTTCTAAAATGATCAGCATGACATGATGTTGGTCCTTGTCGAAAATCATTTTGATTCGTCATTAAACATGGCTGAAGTGGCCATCTTTGTTTACATATATATATATATATAGTAAAAACTTGTAGCGACTACTCCTCTGAAACTACTTGACAGATTTTCATGAAACTTCACAGGAATGCTGATCTAGCTATCAAAACCTATCAGCAGAGCTTCAAGGTCACTGACCTCTTGTTTTTATAAAAGATGCTGGCTATAAACTTTGCTTATAGTGATTGACAATAGTCAACTTATACAATATCAAAAGGTTGCAGTCCGATTCAGTTGTTTTTCCGTTTCATTGATATACATTTTATTTAGGTCCTAGTTGAATTTTGTCTTAAAAGTCCAAAAAAACTTTGGCTGAAACAAGCCCCTCAAACAATAGTCATATTTAATCAGGGGATCGTGCTGTCTGTGACTGTTTGTTAGAATACCTTTGTATTACAATGGACTTGACTTTACTAATAAATGCACTTGTAATGTCCAAGACGAAAGAGGGAATTAAAATATCTTCATATTCATTGTAGAAATTTGAGAGCCTTTCCTGGTATTTTTGGGAAATTTGAGGCGTTTTTTTTTCTTCTGAAATTGGGGAAAACTACACAACTAAAAACTTTTAAAACAAACATAAATTTAAAAATTTCAAAGAATACTCAACAACACTCTTTACAAAGGACAATCTTTCTTTTTAGGTTTTGATGCAAAAATTGCAATACGTTAATTAATTTACAAAGCCTTTTTAACCTATTTAGGGTTATTCCATTAAAACATAATGAGACCCCAAGGAAGGCACTTTTGAAATTGAACACCCACCCATAGATAAAAACCCACCCATAGATGTAAAATTGAGTTTAAAGAACCTAATTTTATAAAATAGAGTAAATCCATAAATGTTTATTAAAATTCCTTCCTGGGGTCTCGGGTATGTTTTAATGGAAGAGCCCTTAATTAAGTGGGTCGAAATTCAGCCCCTTTTCAATAGCAAAAAACGTCTATTCCAATTTCTATGGAGAAAAGTACCTTAAAAATGTTTAATGCCCAGCCTCTTAAATTTGTTTAATGCCCAGTAGCCTAAAGCCTCTCGTGAGATCCTGCAGATATGGCATGACCTCTCAGGTTAATACAAGCTTCTAGAACACTATTTTAGTAATAATCTTCCATCACAATGGCTTTATATAATTATTCCAATATTATTGTTAGTGCTGTCTCAAATGAAAATGACAGGAAGTAATGGAGACAAACAATAATCTATGACAAATTTCTGTTACAGTATGCACTCCGGGTAAGTTTAATGGGTCGATGTTAAACAGCACGCTATCTCCGTCACGGTCTTACGACTCCCAGCTGAACAACCTAAAGAATGAAATGCCAAAACCACTAAGTGCTTCAAAGAAGTAAGATTTTCATTATATGTATTACACAAGCTGTTAGCTTTGAGCTTAAAATATATTTTAGTGCTTTGAAAAATGGTGTAAAGACTTTATTATATATTTATCGGTGAAAGATTGGGATTTCTCAGTGAAAGAATATTCATAATCGCTAAATATTAATAACTAACTCCGAACACAAAAATAACTAACTTGTGTTGAGTCATGACGTCATTACATGGTTGCTGATGTCGACGTCATCTGCCGATAACGTAAAATAAAGCGAATATTTTTAATTGAAACTGTAATAGATTATTTAACTGCTGGCTTCGATTATAGGGAAATCCTTCACTGGATTTCACTATAATCGATTCGAGCAGTTGTAACTTCTGAGTATGAAAAGGACTATTATTAAAAGTAAAGCAGATTTAAAGGGACACGCAACAATCTTGAAATTTTTATCAGACATTAAAATTTACACCTCAGATTATTAATCCAGTATTATTTTAAAGGCACTAACCTGCCAAAAACCAGCAATATATTAAACCACGAAAAGTTTATTCAAACCCTATCCAGGTGTTCAGGTCATAAAATAATGTATATCTGCCGATTAAATTATAGATTTATTTACGGGTACTTGAAATACTCGAGATCGAATGTGAATGTGTTGATAGCGGTATAGGGACTTTAACTTGTTTGCATCTATTTATTAAATACAAGATAATAAAATTTGGAGTTTTTGTGTTTTAATTATACCTCTGCTTTAACAAAGTGAACATGGTGAAGTGGTGTCTATATAGGAATCGCTTTGTCCGTAACGTCCCGTCGCTTTGCGTCTCATTTAACTTTTTTGTCCTGACGCATCGCGTACCTTTACACATTTTCGTTACTTGCATTCAAACAGTTTTAAATGGGTTGTTCCCAAATTCCATATACACATAACAACTGATGACCGTATGTCCCTCTACATCACCCATCATTGATTGCCTAATTTATTACAGAATTATTTCCCTTAGTTGTCTTAAAATTTAAGGAGGGGTATTCATCACCTTCTGTGATAGTTCTAGTTACTCTACCATATGTTTAAATATGTTTTTGATGCAATATAATTGACTATAGGTAAATAAACAAAAACAATTTGTTTTGAACTTTAATAGTTCAGTTCAAAAAAAATTGTTTTTGTATATTTACCTATTGTTAACAACAATTAATACTGATTTGTAAATATCTAGGTTTAATATGTAGAAAAACTAACGGGACGTCGCCAGCTGTAAAATAAAGTCATGATTACCGTGTTTCCCTTTAAGCGAATTGCATTTAATTACATTACGTACCAAGGTTCGATATCACAATTTTAAAATTGTGTCACATGTCCTTCATGGAAGGGTTTATATCACTATCACCTAACTCATGGATGTTCCATTTTACAACAACTAACACAGAAGTAACAGCACTAACACATCATTTATGAAACTCTTTAATAGATATTTTATAGATATTTTGTTTTTATTTATTTTGCTTTGCTTGTGCCATGGTCATTTAGTTGCTAGCATTTTAATTTAAATGTAATCAGAACTTATAGTATACAAGATGGACAGCCTAAATTTGCTGTAACAAAATAATATCGGTATGGATGTTAGGAGTTTGCTTTTAGAGTAATAGCACAGCAGTTAATAAGACATTCATCACATTTTCTTGTTAGAGTTTGTGTTCCATTTTTGGCACAGTCTATAACGAAATGTATGCCCACATGATGATTTTTAGAGTCAATGGTTCATATGTGAGCCATTGTGACCACTCTTGATGAGTTGTTCATCTGTTGTTTGTATACTTTAGCTTAAACAGCTTTTGCTAGGAAAAAAAATGCTGTCTTATTTTGGTCCTTAGATCAATGACTTTCAATTTTGTTAAAATAAGGTCAACATGACATCCAAGATTGCCACTGTTACTAAAAATAGCCCCCAAGCCTAACGCTTAAAAATCTCTTCAACCACTGAATGGAGGTGGGGGAATGCCCTGCCCATCAGGGTCGTCAAAAAAGTTGAATACAGAGTTAATAGGGAAGCTGTATATATGTTGACCAGTTTTATAGAAAGGATCAGTGTACCCTGGACTGTCAAGTTTGTTGAAATGAATTCCTTGGGGCCAAAAAAAGGAGTGTCCCCTGTCCTTGGGGTCCCATGTTTGTATATAGAAAGTCTGGAAAATTGTAGAAGTTCTTGAATACCATAAGTGATCAATATCAGTATTCCCTAGCCTATCAAATTTGTCCAAATGAAGTCCTGGGGTGAATGATGTATAACATATTAAGTCAAACAGTAAAACATTGTTTCTCTAGATCCATACTTATGATAGACTACCCCTACTTCGAAGAATTACAGGAATCACCTTGTCCGAATGTACACACTATACAAATTTAGATTACTGCCTATTTAGCCAGATTTATGTCCCCTTAAACTTTGAATTTCTGTGAAAATAAGCTTGCATTATAACTCCTTCTAGGCTTTTTTATGCTCCCGAAGGGTGGCATATAGTAATCGCACTGTCTGTCTGTTCGCGTGTACACTCGTGTCCGCTTCATAACTCTGACAATAATAGACGGATTTTCAAATAACTTTGCACAATTGCTCACTACAACAAGACGACGTGTCGCGCACAAAAAAACCAGGTTCGTGGCTCCAAAGTCAAGGTCCCACTTAGAGGTCAAAGGTCAAAATCCGTTCGTGACTACACTCGTGTCCGCTTCATAACTCGACAATAATGGATGGATTTTCAAATAACTTCGCACAATTGCTCACCACAACAGGGCAACGTGTCGCGAACAAAATCCAGGTCCGTGGCGTCAAGGTCACACTTAGAGATCAAAGGTCAAAATCCGTTCGTGACTACACTCGTGTCCGCTTCATAACTCTGACAATAATGGATGGATTTTCAAATAACTTCGCACAATTGCTCACCACAACAGGGCAACGTGTCGCGAACAAAATCCAGGTCCGTGGCTCCAAGGTCAAGGTCACACTTAGAGATCAAAGGTCAAAATCCGTTCGTCTATACACTCGTGTCCGCTTCATAACTCTGACAATAATGGATGGATTTTCAAATAACTTCGCACAATTGCTCACCACAACAGGGCAAAGTGTCGCGAACAAAATCCAGGTCCGTGGCTCCAAGGTCAAGGTCACACTTAGAGATCAAAGGTCAAAATCCGTTCGTCTATACACTCGTGTCCGCTTCATAACTCGACAATAATGGATGGATTTTCAAATAACTTCGCACAATTGCTCACCACAACAGGGCAACGTGTCGCGAACAAAATCCAGGTCCGTGGCGTCATGGTCACACTTAGAGATCAAAGTCAAAATCCATTTGTGACTACACTCGTGTCCGCTTCATAACTCTGACAATAATGGATGGATTTTTAAAAAACTTCGCACAATTGCTCACCACAACAGGGCAAAGTGTCGCGAACAAAATCCAGGTCCGTGGCTCCAAGGTCAAGGTCACACTTAGAGATCAAAGGTCAAAATCCGTTCGTCTATACACTCGTGTCCGCTTCATAACTCTGACAATAATGGATGGATTTTTAAAAAACTTTGCACAATTGCTCACCACAACAGGGCAAAGTGTCTCGCACAAAATCCAGGTCCGTGGCTCCAAGATCAAGGTCACACTTAGAGATCAAAGGTCAAAATCCATTTGTGACTACACTCGTGTCCGCTTCATAACTCTGACAATAATGGATGGATTTTCAAATAACTTTGCACAATTGCTCACCACAACAGGGCAACGTGTCGCGCACAAAATCCAGGTCCGTGGCTCCAAGGTCAAGGTCACACTTAGAGGTCAAAGGTCAAAATCCGTTCGTCTATACAATCGTCTCCGCTTCATAACTCGGCCAATAATCAACGGATTTTCAAATAACTTTGCACAATTGCTCACCACAACAAGACGACGTGTCGGGCACAAAAGCCAGGTCCGCGGCTCCAAGGTCAAGGTCACACTTAGAGATCAAAGTTCAAAATCTGTTCGTCTATACAATCGTCTCCGCTTCATAACTCGGACAAGAATCAACAGATTTTCAAATAACTTTGCACAATTGCTCACCACAACAAGACGTCATGTCGCGAAAAAAGTAAAAATAAAAAATAATTGATAAATTTTTAAAAAAAAAAAAATATTTTATTTTTTTATTTATTTTTTTATTTTTTATTTTTTTTTTATTTGATTTTTATTGTTTGTTTGAATTTTTTTTTATTTTTTTTTTTTAAATATATCTGTTGGTTTCATATTGCTCCAAGGTCAAGGTCACACTAACAGGTCACTTCGGGGGCATTTGTCACTTACTGTGACATTTCTTGTTGCTGATTGCAATAAACCCTCACATTGTCAATATTACCATCCGAAGATGTGCATACTATATAAACAAATTAGGACTGCTATTTTTGCTAGTGGTTTCCCCGTGAATTTCTATGAAAATAAGCTTGTGTACTTAATTCCTCCTAGGTTTTTGTGTTGATGGAAACTTCACACACACCATCACCCACTGAAGATGTGCAAGGGATGTTTTCTCCAACATGATTATATTATGTTATTTCAACAAGGAAAACACATTCTGCTGTCATCCAAGATGTGAAGATGTGTTTTCAAAAAGCTTCCACCGCTTCCCCGCCGCAATTTGCTTTGCTTTTATAGACAATATCCATAATAAAACTCCATAGCACATTATCATAGATATAGGATATATATTCGGATTATATTATTTTAAGGCATTTACCAATAATAGCAAATGTACACTAGAAACCTCTGTATAGATGAATGAAATCACACAAGGTGACTCAGTGGTCATGGCTAAGACGTGTTTGTTTACTGTATGACTTATAGATGTTCGCCTACTAACTATAATAGGGCAGCCTCCGTGGACGACGAGCTATACAAGGCACACATGCTAGACACGACACCCAGCAAGACGAGGAAGGCGTCCGTGTTTGGTAGTCTAGAGAAGGTCTTCAACATGCTCACACCCAAGAAACAGAGAAACTCGACTTCAGAGGGCCCCAGGAAGGTTAAGGTCAGTAGAATTTAGTGTTTCATGCAGATTTAGATTTTTGTTTATAATATTTAAAAATTATCTGATTGCATTCAACATGTTTAAAGAAACAACAACAAAAAAACAGTATAATATTTCACTAAATTTTATAACTGCTTGTGATTAATGGCAGAGTTATCATCTGTATATTGTGATATTAACTATACGTCTAGCAAATATGCCAGTTTCTATCTTCATACTGACCGTTCATCTCCTTAAAGGCCAGTTTTGAGTATAAAAAAAACAAAATGGCTCCTGAGAAACCTTTCTGATCATTTTATGCATTATGCTGCTCAGAGAGGTTTAATCACAAATTTCTAAATAATAAAGCTTTTTTAAACCATAAAATTTGGTATGTAAATACATTAAACATTACTCTATACAGATATATCAAAATAATTATATAATGTATTTATTTTCCATACTTTCTAGAACAAAACTTTTATTCCTAACTTTCAAATTTTGAATGTTGGTGCATCTATTAATAGTTGTACCTGTAAAAATAAGGTCAGTGATTGGTCAGAATGCTGAAACCCTTATCTTGAAGCAGACGAAATACTAACTGGCTACAGTGTATACATAATGACGGTTAACTCTACCTAACGCTGGGGTTTAAATCATTTAAGATTACCTATTAGATTCAGAATAACAATATTTGTTTGCCAAAATCGCAACCAAGAATAAGTAGTTAAAGTATTATGGAAACAACCATGGCAGCTGGTGAAAATTAGTGAAGTGCCATTCCATCTCCTTAAATTTATTATTTCCATCAGTTTACTTAAGATATGATTCAAATTGCATAAGATGATGTGAATTGATAATTTAGGACCAGTGATGGGTAGTCCGTCTCCTAAAACACACGTTGCTCTTTTGAGTGTTCGTAGGCTTAAAGTTGTTTCTCGTCCTATGTTGCCTCCGGAGGGGTATATATCATGCAGATATGCTTTTTCTGCCTGATAAAGAGGGGACCTTATAAACTTTGCTTTATTTGGCACTAATAAATCAAAAGGGCGTAATTCCTCAGCATTTATAGAACGTAACATTATCTGACGTCATAATTTACATCATGAAGGAAAAAACAATAGGGCGGCGTCCACGTCAAAACGTTATGTTTTTGAAAATAAAACTATAAACTATACAGAAAAAATGGTTCTACACTATAAAAAGTATATTGTGTAAGTGCCTTTTACTATCAAGTGTATTAGAATCGGCACAAAAACCCAGATCGCAGTTCTTTGTTTTCAAAGCCTCGCCTAGTAAACTTGATAGTAAAAGGCACTTACATAATATTCTCTATATAAAGTCATTGTCATTGTCAAAAATTAGCTTACCATACCTATATCAAAATGGCATTGTAAAGAGTCTGGGTTCAAAAATCAAATTTCCGTGTTTTCCATGGCTGCTTGTAATTATTTCAGGCATTGCACAATGTGTTCCGAACCAAGGAGACCAGCGCAGACTGTGCTCTAGCCAGTTTGAAAAATACAGTGGAGAAAAAATTTATTCCTTACAAACAGAGCGAGTAAGTATACAGAGCTTTTTCATTTGAGTAACATGGAAGGTTTTAAAAGTTTTGCTGTATTGGAGACTGCGTAAGGTAGCCAGTCCGCTAAACCAAAGTAGGAGGGTAAATCACCTGCCTGCCGCCTTTTACTGAAAGCCCTGAGTATAATAACATGGATACGTAGCATTCAACTTAATTTAACACATGAAAGTAATAATACCAGGGCCTTTTTACCAGTTTTGCGGAAGGGGCCTTTTGGGGAATGAAATTTCCAGAGGTAAGTTTAATAAATGTGGAAAACTGCATGATTTTAAAAGAATTTGGGTGGGGAAAGGGCCTTACACAGGTCGCTGACAAGAAGGGTGAAAATGTCCTGAATACCTTTGTTTACACTAGTATAAATGACAGTTGAATATTCATGTAATTTAGACCTCCTAAATTAGGGCTATTTCATTAAAACGTACATGGTACCCCAGGAAGGCACTTTCAAAATTGAACACTCACCCATCTATGCAAAATTCAGTTTTAAGGGACCAAATTTCAGAAAATAGGTTTCACCCATAGATGTTTATTAAATTGCCTTCTTGGAGTCCCTGGTACGTTTTAATGGAATAGCCCTTATGTCTAAAAAAAGAAACTAATACATTTCCCCCTTTATTGTTAGTTACACATTGAGATGTACTGTGATGGATGACTGGGGGCGTGTCAAACTGGCATTTGACCTGGAGGTGTGTGCCATGCCTAAGATGTCATTTGTAGGCGTGTGCAGAAAGAGGGTCAAAGGTGACACATGGCATTACAAGAAGTTGTGCGAGGATATTGTAGCAACAGCAAAGTTGTAAGTAGAATAGTGTGTCCCAGATCAATACCTGGTGGGCGGGACTTGAATTTCATCGATACCAAGGGGCGCAGGTCCACGGTTTTGATGTGTTTCAAGTTCCAATCGCCAGGTTTTGATCTTGCACAATATAAACCCGCTGGAAATATTTTATTTCTTATCTAACATGGAGTTTTAAAAGCATTTTGTCTAGAGGTTGCACAAAATACGAACAAATTCTCACAACTTACATTTTATGTCTATCTCAACATCAAGTGAGAAGAATATACAGCTTCATCCTATTTAAATGTGTTGTTGGAACGAGTCGCTTAAAATAACGAATTTCATTGCCTTGTTGTTTTGCGTTTAAAATGACGTCTCAACTGTTAGCGTTTTTTCTGGCGTTTAAAATGACGTCCTAATGGTTTACAGCTTTTTAAAGACCATCCCAATAACCAATCAACATTGAGTATTTTAATAAACCGTTAGATGAGAGTTTTATTCCCTCAAACGTACCTTCAGTGTAATTTCTATTTACACTAGCTACTCCAATTAACTAATAAGTGATGAATCACCGGAAACAATTGATGGCTATAACAAACATTGACACTGATTAGGACATTAGAGTTGAGCCTTCCCATACTTGTGTGATGGCTATAACAAACACTGACACAGATTAGGACATTAGAGTTGAGCCTTCTCATACTTGTGTGATAGCTATAACAAACATTGACACTGATTAGGACATTAGAGTTGAGCCTTCCCATATTTGTGTGATGGCTATAACAAACATTGACACTGATTAGGACATTAGAGTTGAGCCTTCCCATATTTGTGTGATGGCTATAACAAACATTGACACTGATTAGGACATTAGAGTTGAGCCTTCCCATATTTGTGTGATGGCTATAACAAACATTGACACTGATTAGGACATTAGAGTTGAGCCTTCCCATATTTGTGTGATGGCTATAACAAACATTGAAACTGATTAGGACATTAGAGTTGAGCCTTCCCATATTTGTGTGATGGCTATAACAAACACTGACACAGATTAGGACATTAGAGTTGAGCCTTCTCATACTTGTGTGATAGCTATAAGAAACATTGACACAGATTAGGACATTAGAGTTGAGCCTTCCTATACTTGTGTGATAGCTATAAGAAACATTGAAACAGCTTAGGACATTAGATTTGAGCCTTCTCATATTTGTGGGATGGCTATAACAAACATGGACACAGATTAGGACATTAGAGTTGAGCCTTCCTATACTTGTGTAATGGCTATAACAAACATTGAAACAGCTTAGGACATTAGATTTGAGCCTTCTCATATTTGTGGGATGGCTATAACAAACATTGACACTGGTTAGGACATTAGAGTTGAGCCTTCCCATATTTGTGTGATGGCTATAACAAACATTGACACTGATTAGGACATTAGAGTTGAGCCTTCCCATATTTGTGTGATGGCTATAACAAACACTGACACAGATTAGGACATTAGAGTTGAGCCTTCTCATACTTGTGTGATAGCTATAAGAAACATTGACACAGATTAGGACATTAGAGTTGAGCCTTCCTATACTTGTGTGATAGCTATAAGAAACATTGAAACAGCTTAGGACATTAGATTTGAGCCTTCTCATATTTGTGGGATGGCTATAACAAACATGGACACAGATTAGGACATTAGAGTTGAGCCTTCCTATACTTGTGTAATGGCTATAACAAACATTGAAACAGCTTAGGACATTAGATTTGAGCCTTCTCATATTTGTGGGATGGCTATAACAAACATGGACACAGATTAGGACATTAGAGTTGAGCCTTCCTATACTTGTGTAATGGCTATAACAAACATTGACACAGATTAGGACATTAAAGTTGAGCCTTCCTATATTTGTGTGATGGCTATAACAAACTTTGAGACAGATTATGACATTAGATTTGAGCCTTCCCATACTTGTGTGATGGCTATAACAAACATTGACACTGATTAGGACATAAGAGTTGAGCCTTCCCATATTTGTGTGATGGCTATAACAAACATTAACACAGATTAGGACATTAGAGTTGAGCCTTCCCATACTTGTGATGGCTATAACAAACATTGACACAGATTAGGACATTAGAGTTGAGCCTTCCCATACTTGTGTGATGGCTATTACAGACTTTGACACAGATTAGGACATTATATTTGAGCCTTCCCATATTTGTGTGATAGCTATAAGAAATATTGAAACAGATTAGGACATTAGATTTGAGCCTTCTCAATTTGTGGGATGGCTATAACAAACATTGACACAGATTAGAGTTGAGCCTTCTCATATTTGTGGGATGGCTATAACAAACATTGACACAGATTAGGACATTAGAGTTGAGCCTTCCTATACTTGTGTAATGGCTATAACAAACATTGACACATATTAAGACATAAGAGTTGAGCCTTTCTATATTTGTGTGATGGCTATAACAAACTTTGACACAGATTAGGACATTAGAGTTGAGCCTTCCCATACTTGTGTGATGGCTATAACAGACTTTGACACAGATTAGGACATTATATTTGAGCCTTCCCATACTTGTGTGATGGCTATAACAAACATTAACACAGATTAGGACATTACAGTTGAGCCTTCCCATACTTGTGTGATGGCTATAACAAACATTGACACAGATTAGGACATTAGAGTTGAGCCTTCCCATATTTGTGTGATAGCTATAACAAACATTGACACTGATTAGGACATAAGGGTTGAGCCTTCCCATACTTGTGTGATGGCTATAACAAACATTGACACAGATTAGGACATTAGAGTTGAGCCTTCCCATATTTGTGTGATGGCTATTAGTATAACAAACATTGACACAAATTAGGACATTAGATTTGAGCCTTCCCATATTTGTGTGATGACTATAACACACATTGACTCATATATGAGCAGGACAAAAGATTCAAGCCTTCCTGTACTTCTGTGTACTTCAAATCAGAACAGGACAACTTTTGGTTGAGTGTCTCGTACTTGTGGTTACAGTAACAAACATAAACAGATATTAGAGTAGTACAGTATTAGATTTGAGCCTTCCCATACTTGTGTGGTTGCATTAACAAACACAGACCGATATTGGAGTAGGACACTATCAGATTCGAGCCTTCCTGTACTTAAGTTGTGTGGTGTCTAAAACATACATGAACATATTTTACAGTAGATTACTTTATACACTGATTCGGTCCTCATTTGCATCTGTAATACACTGCTGTGCATTTCAGGGCTCCTAGACATTGAATATGAATAGAGATCTTTTTTTATTACTTTCTGTATGTTTTCATACCTGATATGATTAAAAAGAATGAAAGGGACGCTCCTGAATCTGTTTGCAATTTTCGCCCACTGTTTACATGTAATTTTATTGACAGCTGAAAACCGAAATGGCGACTGCGGAACATTCCATTTTTCTAGGGTAGGGTGACTTAAAAAATCAGTTGACCAATAGTGGTGTAAATAATAAAATATAAACACACTATACTATTTACCTACCTTTTAATTGTTAGATATAATGTTTTTCATTCGGAAATAAAAGGTAAGTATGACCGATTGCTGGAGGTGCTGAACATTGAACAATACCACCACCCTGCATAACCAACGTTTTACTTGGTACATCCGAAGGCTAGAAACAGACATGCGCAGACGGCAATTTCTAAAAATAAAGCTGCCATGTTGTTTTAATTTTTACAATGTAAACAAGAGGGGTCAAAATGAATTTTAGGCTTTTTGAAGCATAACAGATGGCTATGGCAAGATTGTAAACAGATCCAGGAGTGTCTATTTTCATTCTATATAACCATATCACGTGGGAAAATATATAGCAAGTAATACAAAAAAACTTCATAATGCACAGTAGTGTATTACGAGAAATATGTCATGGCTTTATTGCACTCCCAGAAGCCATGTTATGTGATAAAGGTACATCACAACTTGAGACAATATGGGAGCGTGAAGGCGAAATAGTCTTAGTTTTTATGTATAAAAATTATTTTGTTTGAAGCTTTGAAGAAAAGTAGATTATGCCAAAACTTTAAACCCATTTACCTGTTTTTGTGTGTGTTTTCAGGTGCTGAAAGACCCAGTCCATCCAGCAAACCTTCAACAATAGTGCCGTATCATGTGAACAATAGCTGTGATAATCCAGTGTATGTGTGTATGTCTACTCTGATCCCTATATCAGGTGTACCCGTGTCCATCTACCTTACTGCGTGAATCTGTGTTGATCTGCGTGAATCTGTGTTGATCTGCGCTAGCTGTCCTTGTCAACGTTTATACTTACTTTAAACTCTGGTCACATGGTACAAGTACACCACAGCCAATTAAATGACTTACATGTTTTAACACTTTGTATAATGCATGTAGTGTATATATCACAAACTAGTAGTTACTATTAGATAATTTATAGAAATATATTAGAAGTTATGCACTGTGTTGTGAAAGAATAGGTTCAGACAGTATTACCTCCCTTCTCTTTGACTCCCAAGAACTTGATATGTGATATGTAGGTCAAGTCTATTTAATATCTATATTCACATTCTGATTAAAACTCTTAAAATTGGTCTACCCGTCTTTTTATTAACCTATTGGCAGTAATTAGCCTGTCCGAAGGCATTTCAAAGGATATTTGTTGATAATTATTTCTCTTGCTTGAAATGGATATTATTGCATTCATTCATATTACGAAAAACTGTAAAGTTTATAGGTGAATAAAGAATATGATCTGTTCATTCATTGAACAGAAATGATTTGATACACATTTTAATGGTATGAATTGTTATTTGTATTAAATCCTGTAAACAAAATACTGCCATCTGTTCCATATATTTCTAGTCTGTATGAACATCACAGTAATTATACTTGACCTTATATGCATATAAGCTTACTCCAAGGCCCCTTATAGCAGTAGGAGCTCTAACCTTAAACAGTTACGTTTTTCATAACCTGTGACTGTTATTTAAAAAAAAAACTAAAACTCGGATAGTAACCAGAATCAGTTACTACCACAAAATCATTCAAGTTTAGATGCATTCTATCTTCTG
This sequence comes from Cyrtodaria siliqua, assembly GCA_037043455.1. NCBI lineage: Eukaryota > Metazoa > Mollusca > Bivalvia > Adapedonta > Hiatellidae > Cyrtodaria > Cyrtodaria siliqua. The sequence continues at coordinate 78,135 of JAWPHD010011150.1, forward strand.
TACAGGATTTTTTCCTATATATATATAATTTTCTCCAGGTAGGGTGATTATTCAAATTTACAACCATGCAATAAAATTCTATAAGCATGGATGAAAATACAATGCGCAAGGCCTCTCCAGTTACATACTGTTATGCAACAAAATTCATTAAAAAACATTTTGTAGGCTCCAACATGATAATTAGTGAACAACTGCTAATTGGATCTTGATGACGATGTATTTATCCTTAATAATAAGTATTCAGACATAAATAAACACTGCACATTTGGCAACTATTTCGATTTATTAGCAAATGATCTTGGTAACTGATTTAGATTACATGGTTATTAGGGAAAAGTATCTGCTACTCTAAACCAAAGGAAGATAATAATTTGGCATTTTAATAACTTCCAGAAGTTATAAAACTTGTAACTGTTTAAGGTTAGAGCTCTGATTGTATAGGTTGACTGAAGGCCCTTGTTTGCATTTTGGTTTAATCCGCATCCCTTATAGGCTTACTCCAAGGCCTCTTATATGCATATAGGTCACTCCAGGGTCCCTTATAGGCTTATTCCAGGTCCCTTGTATGCATATAGGCCTACTCCATGGCCCTTATATACATATAGGCTTACTCCAGGTCACTTATATGCATATAGGCTTACTCCAGGGTCCCTTAAAGGCTTACTCCAGGGTATCATGCTTACTCCATGCCCATTATTTGCATATATGCTTACTCCAGGACCCCTTATAGGATTACTCCAGGTCCCTTATATGCATATAGGCCTACTGCAGGAGCCTTATAGGATTACTCCAGGTCCCTTATATGCATATAGGCCTACTGCAGGAGCCTTATAGGATTACTCCAGGTCCCTTATATGAATATAGGCCTACTCCAGGACCCTTTATAGGATCACTCCAGGTCCCTTATATGCATATAGGCCTACTCCAGGCCCCTTATATGCATATAGGCTTACTCTAGGGCCCTTATATGCTTCCTCAATGCCACCTTCTGTGCATATATGCTTACTCCAGGACCCCTTATAGGATTACTCCAGGTCCCTTATATGCATATAGGCCCACTCCAGGACCCCTTACAGAATTGCTCCATGCGCCTTATATGCATATAGGCTTTCTCCATGGCCTCTTGTAGACTCCAGGCCCCTTTTATGTTTACCCCAGGACCCCTTATTGGCTTACTCCAGGCCCCTTATATGCATATGGGCTTACTCCAGGGCCATTTTTAAAACAAAACGGTTTTCTGTAAACCGCACTTCCTAGCCAGCAAATAAACCACACACTACCATAAAACAGCTTTGGCGATCCATTAGCTTTACAGCAACCCTATGGGTGGCCCAGCCTTTCTGTGGTGCTCCATAGTTCAAATGTGACTTAGTTTGGATGGCATCAAATGATTATCCTTTAACTGTAATTCATTCTCGGATATGTTTCACCTGCTTTAATGACTATTAAATTGTATCAGGTATCTCTCATTGTGATTTCTGTATATATTTTACTGTATATTTATACCCTGAAGAGTTTTTAACCTCATTTATATTTTAATTTCAATTACCGGTATAAGTCTTGTAACAACACAATAAATAAATTGTTATCAATGTGAAACTAAGTTGCTCAGTATATAGAGCGAGTACATTTCAGATACCTCATTATAGAAAGAGTAATTCTTAGAAAACTAATGACTATATATGTACGTCCTATTATAAAAGTGCATCAATTATGACTTACACACTTACATTACTGTTATATATTTTAATACTAATTTCATACATTTTTTGTTGTCTTTATTTTACAGTAAATAATATTGCAGATTTCTCGTTTCGCACATTTTAGTGGTGAGTTTTCCTTTTCCGGTGGTAACGAAAGAGTAGAGCGATTGGTTAAAAAAATAAAAAAGCTTCATTTCTCCAAATGTATTGCTTTAAAACATTTTATGGACATTAAATGGGGTAAACCCTAAACACCTGGCCAGTCCCCACCCCATCAGTGACCTTGATGTTAAAGCATGCATTACATGATGATACTCCCTGTCCATACTGCACAGTACGGTAAGGGTGCATTACACCACAATACTCCCTGTCCATACTGCACTGTACAGTAAGGGTGCATTACACCACTATATTCCCTGTCCATACTTCATTGTACAGTAAGTGTGCATTACACCACAATACTCCCTGTCCATACTGCACTGTACAGTAAGTGTGCATTACACCACAATACTATCGGTCCATACTGCACTGTACAGCACCACAATACTCCCTGTCCATACTGCACTGTACAGTAAGGGTGCATTACACCACGATATCACCTGTCCATACTGCACTATACAGTAAGGGCGCATTACACCACAATAACACCTGTCCATACTGCACTGTACAGTAAGGGTGCATTACACCACGATATCACCTGTCCATACTGCACTGTACAGTAAGGGTGCATTACACCACGATATCACCTGTCCATACTGCACTGTACAGTAAGGTAGCATTACACCACAATACTCCCTGTCCATACTGCACTGTACAGTAAGGGTGCATTACACCACAATACTCCCTGTCCATACTGCACTGTACAGTAAGGGTGCATTACACCACGATATCACCTGTCCATACTGCACTGTACAGTAAGGTAGCATTACACCACAATACTCCCTGTCCATACTGCACTGTACAGTAAGGGTGCATTACACCACAATACTCTCTGTCCATACTGCACTGTACAGTAAGGGTGCATTACACCACAATACTCTCTGTCCATACTGCACTGTACAGTAAGTGTGCATTACACCACAATACTCCCTGTCCATACTGCACTGTACAGTATGGGTGCATTACACCACGATACCACCTGTCCATACTGCACTGTACAGTAAGGGTGCATTACACCACAATACTCCCTGTTCATACTGCACTGTACAGTAAGGGTGCATTACACCACCATACTCCCTGTCCATACTGCACTGTACAGTAAGGGTGCATTACACCACGATACCACCTGTCCATACTGCACTGTACAGTAAGGGTGCATTACACCACAATACTCCCTGTCCATACTGCACTGTACAGTATGGGTGCATTACACCATGATACCACCTGTCCATACTGCACTGTACAGTAAGGGTGCATTACACCACAATACTCCCTGTTCATACTGCACTGTACAGTAAGGGTGCATTACATCACAATACTCCCTTTCCATACTGCACTGTACAGTATGGGTGCATTACACCACGATACCACCTGTCCATACTGCACTGTACAGTAAGGGTGCATTACACCACAATACTCTCTGTCCATACTGTACTGTACAGTAAGGGTGCATTACACCACAATACTCCCTGTCCATACTGCACTGTACAGTAACTGTGCATTACACCACAATACTCTCTGTCCATACTGCACTGTACAGTAAGGGTGCATTACACCACGATATCACCTGTCCATACTGCACTGTACAGTAAGGTAGCATTACACCACAATACTCACTGTCCATACTGCACTGTACAGTTAGGGTGCATTACACCACAATACTCTCTGTCCATACTGCACTGTACAGTAAGTGCATTACACCACAATACTCTCTGTTCATACTGTACTGTACAGTAAGTGTGCATTACACCACAATACTCCCTGTCCATACTGCACTGTACAGTAAGGGTGCATTACACCACGATACCACCTGTCCATACTGCACTGTACAGTAAGGGTGCATTACACCACTATACTCCCTGTCCATACTGCACTGTACAGTAAGGGTGCATTACACCACAATACTCTCTGTCCATACTGCACAGTACAGAAAGTGTGCATTACACCACAATACTCCCTGTCCATATTGCACTGTACAGTAAGGGCGCATTACACCACAATACTACCAGTCCATACTGCACTGTACAGTAAGGTGCATTACACCACGATACCACTGGTCCATACTGCACTGTACATTCAGGGTGCATTACACCACAGTACTACCTGCCTATACTGCACTGTACAGTAAGGGTGCATTACACCACAATACTACCGGTCCATACTGCACTGTTCAGTAAGGGTGCATTACACTACAATACTACTGGTCCATACTGCACTGTACAGTAAGGGTGCATTACACCACAATACTACCGGCCTATACTGCACTGTACAGTAAGGGTGCATTACACCACAATACTCCCTGTCCATACTGCACTGTACAGTAAGGGTGCATTACACTACAATACTCCCAGTCCATACTGCACTGTACAGTAAGGGTGCATTACACCACAATACTACCAGTCCATACTGCACTGTACAGTAAGGGTGCATTACACCACAATACTACCGGTCTATACTGCACTGTACAGTAAGTGTGCATTACACCACAATACTCCCTGTCCATACTGCACTGTATAGTAATGATGCATTACACCACAATACTCCCTGTCCATACTGCACTGTACAGTAAGGGTGCATTACACCACAATACTCCCTGTCCATACTGCACTGTACAGTAAGGGTGCATTACACCACAATACTCTCTGTCCATACTGCACTGTACAGTAAGGGTGCATTACACCACAATACTCTCTGTCCATACTGCACTGTACAGTAAGGGTGCATTACACCACAATACTACCGGTCCATACTGCACTGTACAGTAAGTTATCGTGTACAGAAAATGTGACCCAATCTTCCTGTTATGCTTAATCCAAGTTGAAAGTTGTAAAAAAACACAAGTGATAAAATGGCTTTTTTTAGTATAAAGTACCCCATCTGTTGTGGGCATACATGGGAAATTCAGTTTAAAAGTGCATCAAATTGTATATACTTCAAATGTACTATAATGTGGATTACATTTCATATGTAAACATGCAGCATAGGCTTATCTGCACATGAGGTACTGGTATTACATATAAATAAGTTCAACATTTGGTAAGCAATCGAAATTCAAGACGCAAAACGGGCATGACACTTTCTGCTGTGCATTTGTCATTAGAGTCTAAAAGCTTCTTTATATTTATCAATGAATTGTTTTATTATTTAATTCAAACTCATTGCTTTTAATTTATAGTGGAGTGTCCTGTTTTATATTTTTGTAATTTGTTGGATATTTTTACTGTTTTGATGTCCATAAAATCATGTTTATAGATTCCCTTATGCTATGTTTATAAATCAAAATAACTGTAAAGTAATAAATCAATGTCACCAATCCATGTGTCTCTTAATTGATTTACTTCCTTGTATTTTAGTTACTGTAGTTTACTAGAAATGGATATTGTTGTTTTTGTCCGTGTTCTGTGGTATTTAACCTTGAAACTATGCCAATTCTTTCTCACCACAGCCATCATAAATGGAGTGTCTACTATAGAATTTGCAGCAACTCTGCAGTTCTGCAGGTAAGATGGTTCTAGGCCCATTCTCCAGATTTTATCTTATGTAAATGGAGGATGAACCTGGCACGTTCATTCCTGTTAGGTGCCATCTAACCTTTCATTTGTTGGTGCGATGTAAACCCCCAATTCAATTCTCACCACAGAGTTAATTTTGCTTAGTACAGATAAATCTGTTGCAAGTCCAAGGACTTTCAACAATTAAACTTTATAATTTAGTATCTACCAATCATTTCTGAAACAAGAGGGCATGAAAATGCTCTACTGTCTAACGGCCAGGACTTTCTCAATGTTTTAATATGCCCCTACGGGTATATTATGTTGTGGCGTTGTCCGTTAACTGTTACCTGAGCTGATTGTGGTTAATAACTTTAAAAGTTTAAGGTCTATATACAACAATGAAACTTTGTAAACATCTTCAGCATGATCCAATGAATACATCTAGTAAAGGCTCATAACTGGTTCATATTGTTTTTGCCCCGGGTGCCCCCGTTTGGTCACGGGGCAAAGAATAGGGCCACTGCAGATCCCTTTGGATGGGTAGGCAGAGGGGTAGAATCCCCCCCCCCCCCCCCAAATTCATGTTCATTTTTAGCTCGACTATTCGAAGAATAAGAGAGCTTATGTAATCACCCCGGGGTCTGCGTTGGCGTCGGCGTCCCACATCAAGGTTTGCGTGTAAGCTGTGTTTACAAGTCTATATCTCTTACATTTCTTATCCTAGCACAACCAGATTTGGCCATTAGCTTCCTTATAGCATTATCGTAAGGGCTGCTTCAGTAATGTTGGTTCCTGTAACCCCTGGGCTCCCATGGAACCCAAAGTCTGATAGCCCTTAAAATATGTCTGTTTCACATCAAATTGTGCATGTAAGCTGTGTTTACAGGTCTATATCTCTTACATTTCTTGTCCTAGCTGAACTAAATTTTGGAATTGGTTTCCTTATAGTATGTTGTAAAGGGTTGGATAAGTAATTTTGTCTTCTGCAAATTCTGGGCTCCAATGGAACCCAAATTGTGATGGCCCATAAAATGTGCAATAAAGGCAGATCTAGGTTTGCATGTAAGCATGTATATATCTATAATTTTGGTTTGGGATTTGTTATAGCATTATGCATCTTATTACTTCACCCATATTGGGGCATGGGCTCCCCCCACCCCACCCCCACTCCCATCCACAGTTTTGTTTTGTTTTTTTTACATATTTCTGTGTTGTTTTAGTCAATTCTTACACATATATGTTGCCCCCTTCCCCGCCTCTCACCAATCCCCCACCCCAACCCCACTCGCCAGTTGAATTTTTTTTTTTTTTTTTTTTTTTACATATTTCTTTGTTGTTTTAGTCAATTCTTACACAATTCTTACACATATATGTTGCCCCCCACCCCGCCACCACACACAACCCACTTCTGCCTCTCATCCCCGCTCCCCACCACCCCACCCCTACTTGAAACTATTTTTAGCTCTACTGGCCATGGGCCAGCAGAGCTTATGGGATGGTGTGTTGTCCGTCTTCCGTTGTCCGTCCTTCGTCCGTCGTCCGTTAACTTTTGCTTGTGTTCACTCTAGAAGCCACATTTCTGATGCAATCATCATGAAACTTTGTCAGAATGTTTGTCTCAATGAAATCTCGGTCAAGTTCGAAAATGGGTCATGTGGGGTCAAAAACTAGGTCACTAGGTCAAATATTGGAAAAACCTTGTGTACACTCTAAAGGCCATATTTTTGACCCGAGCTTGATGCAACTTTGTCAGAATGTTTGTCTTAATTATATCTTGGTCAAGTTTGAAAATGGGTCACATGGGGTTAAAAACTAGGTCACTAGGTCAAATACTTGAAAAACCTTGTGTACACTCTAGAAGCCGTATTTCTGATCCAATCTTGATGAAACTTTGTCAAAATGTTTGTCTTAATTATATCTTGGTCAAGTTTAAAAATGGGTCACATGGTTTTAAAAACTAGGTCACTAGGTCAAACTTTGGAAAAACCGTGTACACTCTAGAGGCCATATTTTTGATCTGATCTTGATGAAACTTTGTCAGAATGTTTGTCTTAATGAAATCTCGGTCAAGTTCAAAAATGGGTCATGTGGGGTCAAAAACTAGGTCACTAGGTCAAATACTTGAAAAAACTTGCGTACACTCTAGAGGTCATATTTGTTACCCAATCTTGATGAAACTTTGTCAAATTGTTTATCTTAATTATATCTTGATCAAGTTCGGAAATGGGTCAAATGAAGTTAAAAACTAGGTCACTAGGTCAAATATTGAAAAACCTTGTGTAGACTCTTAGAGGCCATATTTTTGACCCGAGCTTGATGCAACTTTGTCAGAATGTTTATCTTAATTGTTTGTCTCAATGAAATCTCGGTCAAGTTCGAAAATGGGTCATGTGGGGTCAAAAACTAGGTCACTAGGTCAAATATTGGAAAAACCTTGTGTACACTCTAGAGGCCATATTTTTGACCCGAGCTTGAAGTAACTTTGTCAGAATGTTTGTCTTAATTATATCTTGGTCAAGTTTGAAAATGGGTCGCATGGGTTAAAAACTAGGTCACTAGGTCAGATACTTGAAAAACCTTGTGTACACTCTAGAAGCCGTATTTCTGACCCAATCTTGATGAAACTTTGTCAAAATGTTTGTCTTAATTATATCTTGGTCAAGTTCAAAAATGGGTCACATGGTATTAAAAACTAGGTCACTAGGTCAAACTTTGGAAAAACCGTGTGTACACTCTAGAGGCCATATTTTTGACCCGAGCTTGATGCAACTTTGTCAGAATGTTTGTTTTAATTATATCTTGGTCAGGTTTGAAAATGGGTCACATGGGGTTAAAAACTAGGTCCCTAGGTCAAATATTGAAAAACCTTGTGTACACTCTTTGTCAAAATGTTTGTCTTAATTATATCTTGGTCAAGTTCAAAATGGGTCACATGGTGTTAAAAACTAGGTCACTAGGTCAAACTTTGGAAAAACCGTGTGTACACTAGAGGCCATATTTTGACCCGATCTTGATGAAACTTTGTCAGAATGTTTGTCTCAATGAAATCTCGGTCAAGTTCAAAAATGGGTC
>JAWPHD010011151.1:0-86554 GCA_037043455.1 Cyrtodaria siliqua
AACATCCGTCAAGCACCAGTCAAAAACCGTATGTTTATAATCTCAATAAGGTTTGTGTTTTTATTTACGTCATTTTACCATAGTAAATAAATTTGTTCAAGTTCTGAAAAATAAACACTCATACTATGGTTTATTTTCTCACATAAGGTATAGACATTTCCTAGCATTACCCAAAACCTGAGGGCTGGAAAACTTCTTCTGTAAGGGCATTAGCCTAACCCAGAGGGATGGTCAGGTTAATACATTCCCTAGCATTAGCCTAACCCAAAGGGCTGGAAAACCTCTAAGGGTATATATATTCTCTAGGCATAACTCTGAGGGCCTGGTAAACCTGGGTATATACATTCCCTAGCATAACCCTAACCCCAAGGAATGGAAAACCTCTGGCAAGTATATACATTCCCTAGGCATAACCCTAACCCTGAGGGCTGGAAAACCTCTGGCAAGTATATACATTCCCTAGCATAACCCTAACCCCGAGGGCTGGCAACGAGGGTATATAACTTACCTAGGTTACCCCCAAAAATATATGCATACCATGGCTTGACTGACATCTCTCAATGGGTAAGAAAATAGTCCCTCGAAAAATCCAAGGGTTTTAAAGGTTTAGGGGTTAATGTACATGGACTGTACAGACCCTTGGTCACTTGGCCATCCTTCAGCAAGTAAGTGAATAAACCCTAACATTTACTTTTGATTACCAAGTGATACCAAGTTCCCAAATAATACAAACAAAACATCAGATCTTTCAGCGTGAACTGAATTGAATTGAAATGGGTTTTAAGACGCACCAACATATGAAAGGTTATATGCGGCCTAACAGGAAGAACATGCCTGGCTCAACCTCCATTTACATCAAGATAAAACATGGGAGAATTTGCCCTAGAACTTTCTAACCTGCAGAACTGCAGAGTTGCTGCAAATTCTATAGTAGACACACCATTTACGATGGAGCCATGTTTCCATGTTTGCATACGCCGGTGTCATGATAAAGACCTTGAATGGGCATGATGACAAAAATGAATATGAATGGGGGGGGGGGGGGGGGGGGGGGGGGGGGGGGGGGGGGGTCCTACCCCCTCTGCTATCTTTCATGTAAGGAAGCATTGAGAACATAAATCATTTATCAGGCTACTGGTAAGAACTATAATGTCTCTATGAAATAAATTCTCGAAGTGAACTCTTTTTAGTCTCTATGAATAAAATCGTATGAACTAATTTTAGTACTCATAAATATAAATTTATGAACTCTTTTTCAGAATCAGACAAAACTTGTTTTATAAACCTACTTGTAAATATATTTTAAATGAGTAGCGATGTAATAACTATCTGAAACAAGAGGCCCAAGAGGGCCTGTGGACGCTCTACTGGCTAACATGGCTCTTATAACATCAATGAAGCGAAGTGACTGCCATTAACGTTTTTTTGGAAGTTTCGGGAAAAAAACAGCTTTTGAACTAAATCAAGGGCCATAACTAAAGAATCTGTTAAAGTTCAGTAAAGATCAGATGAAAATGAAGACCCTACCTTTAACGAGGCAAAATATAGCATTTTTAACTAAATTAAGAGCCCATAAATCCTGTTACTGGTCCGACTGGTCCAACATAGAGCTAAAAAAAAAAAATAATTAAAAAAAATTAAAAGAAAAAAAAAAAAAAATTAAAAAAAAAAAAAAATTAAAATTAAAAAAATAAAATAAAAATAAATAAATAAAATATATTAATTTAAAAAAATAATTAAAAAAATAAAAGTTTGGTAATGATCGGATGAAAAATGAAGGCCCTCTCGTCTTAACGAGGCAAAATATAGCGTTTTGAACTAAATCAAGGGCCATAACTAAGTTGTTTACTGGTCCGATATGTTTGGTTTTCAAACTTGTCCGAGCTTTCATTGATATTAACAATCTGATAAAGTTTGGTAAAGATCGGATGAAAAATGAAGGGCCCTCTCGTCTTAACGAGGGCAAAATATAGCGTTTTGAACTAAATCAAGGGCCATAACTAAGTTGTTACTGGTCCCGATATCTTTGGTTTTCAAACTTGTCCCCGAGCTTTCATTGATATTAACAATCTGATAAAGGTTTGGTAAAGATCGGAATGAACAAAGGAAGCCCCCAATCGTCTTAATGAGGCAAACTATAGCATTTTTAACTAAATCAAGGGCCACAACTCCGCTGTACTGATCCGATATGGCTAGTTTTCGAACTTGCTCGAGCTTTTATTGATATCAACAATCTGATAAAGTTTTCTGATAAAGTTTGGTAAAGATCAGATGAACAATGAAGCCCCCATCGTCTTAACGAGGCAAAATATAGCATTTTTAACTAAATCAAGGGCCACAACTCCGCTGTTACTGGTCCGATATGGTTGGTTTTCGAACTTGTTCGAGCTTTCAATGACATTAACAATCTGATAAAGTTTGATAAAGATCGGATGAACAATGAAGCCCCTATCGTCTTAACGAGGCAAAATATAGCATTTTTAACTAAATCATTAACTCTGGTGTTACTGGTCCGATCTGGCTGGTTTTCGAACTTGTCCGAGCTTTCATTGATATTAACAATGTGGTAAAGTTTGGTATAGATAGGTTGAATAATGAAGGCCCCTATCGTCTTAACGAGGCAAAATATAGCATAATAGCACTTCTTTAACACTCAAGGGCCATAACTCCGCTGTTACATGGCGATCGGGCTGGTTTTCGAACTCATCCGAGCTTTCATTGATATTAACAACCTGTTAAAGTTAGGTAAAGATTGGATGAATAATGAAGGCCTATCGTCTTAACGAGACAAAAGTTAACAACGGGACGGAACGGACGACGGACAACTCGGCATCCCATAAGCTCTGCTGGCCTTCGGCCAGTAGAGCTAAAAATGAATAAATTCATGAGTTATATAAATTATTATTATGATAATTTATAAACCTTTCTGCAAGATATAAATTAACGTATATTTTAAAAAATGATCTCTCTTTAAGAACTGATCTGCATACTTCCGTCATTTATGCAGTTTTGAATGAGCTAGTGAATGCAAAATTCCATTAGCGCTTTTTTGCGCTTTCTAATAAATTTGCCATGCTCTACTGGCATTAAAAACTGCATCACTTCGAAATTTGGCGAATCCATTTATATTTACATTTTTTTCACATTATTTTCCCATGTTAGAGAGCAACAATCCTGAGTGCGTTAGGAGGGTTGGTAATCATAAATAAGTGCAAGAAAGATAAATATCGTCAGTGTATTTTCAGATATTAACGAATAGCCATTTTCTATTGAGGTCCACCCTGTGCTGTGCCATTTAGCTCCCACTACCACACCAGATACGTGCACAGGTTAGTCTTACACAACCAAAAAGTGAAGTTTTTTCGAAACTAGATGCTCTTTCTTTTCAACAGAAATTACAAGTGAATGTTTATAATATATGTAACATATAAATAACATGTATCTATGAAGGATATTCTCTTAATATGAAAAGTTGTGTTCGTGAATTTTCAGAAAACAATATCAAACTGTAATACACAAATTCCATGTTCCCAAGAAGAACATGCTTTTAGTTGCTTTGGTCTGAGCATATTTATTTTTCTATTGAGACAAAATCGAATTCAATGTCTTAGATTGATACAAACATGGGTTCAGAATAACAAGCCATCAGATCCCTGCTATCTGACACTAATTGTGTCCTTTAAGCATTCTTACATTGCCAACTTGTCCAGCAGAAATGCAATTTCAATTTCGACAATACCAGTTCTGTTTATTTAAATCTGATTTACAACAAGAAAACTGCATTTTACATAAGGCTATTCCATTAAACATATTCGAGAACCCAGAAAGGCCATTAATAATCATCTATAGGAGAACTCTAATTCCTGGAATTGATTCTTTAAACTCAGTTTTGCATCTATGGGTGGGTGTTTAATTTCCAAAGCGCCTTCAAGTGGTCCCATGTATGTTTTAATGGAACAGCCCATAGCTACATTTTTGGGCAAGACATTTTAAAGAAGTTAAAAACCAAATAATTGTTTAACAAGTTTTTAAATATATAATCTTGTTTACAGCAAACTATATGTTGCCAAGAACCAAACCATAACCAATGATATAATCTTTAATCAAACAGGAAAGAAACCAACAAAACAACGTCTTACCGATATAAGTCTTTTAAGACAAATACAACAAAATACTAAATTAAGCATCATTAAAAAACTTCTGGTTCATGCATATCACCATGTTTCAAACCACCTGTTAGTTGTATTGATAGTAAACAAATAATGCAGGTTGATTGGAATACACCAACTGGTTTTGAACTGTTGGAAATCTCAACATTTCGAGATCTCTGGAAATGGTTCTTAAATGGAATACTACATTTCCACCACTAAATTCAATCATACCTTACTTATTCAACATTATGTATGTGTATCTTGCATGAGTACTTATAATGGACAAACATTTAACGTTTACCTCCGTAATGGTTCTAAGACTGGGTTTATCAACAAACTAATATCACAAAAACATGAACCACATTCTGAAATATTGCCGACAAAATGTACACAACATTTAATATATTAAATGGAAATGCCCATAAAAATAAATAAACAGATGTTTACTTCTTGGAATATAACAAGTTCACTGCCCCTAAATGCATATTTTTGGCAGCATGTACGGCTATCTGACCACAAAACGAGATAATAGTAATAATATTAGTGAATCAAATCGTAGCTATTTTTGTTCACACTAAATATTGAGCCTACGGGTGCTTAAAAGTCATAGTTCTATAATAGTTATTCTATAGACTGCATTCTTTTAACTGTGCTGAGGTACATTTAAAGTCATTTATATGTCATACGTTATCCAATGGTAGTGTCAGACTCCAGATCGAGAGGTTGTGGGTTCAATCCTCGCCTTGGCTCATATTATTATCCTTGACCACGGTAATTAATCCACATTGCTTAGTACTGGTTCCACTCAGGAAGCCATCGAGAGTGATTAATAGTTGCAAGAAATTGTCACGCAATACGATGTAAAAAGAATATGTATCACACCTATTTATGTTTTAATCAGACCAATGAATACCCCCAGGAGGGTTGGCCCCGTAAAGCATTTGCCATATGCCAGAGCACACTGGTGAACTTGCCCACTTTTGGAGAGACCCCCAATGAATGATATTTTTCCCTGCTAGTTACCTCAAATCCTTTGCAACAGGGTGCCCTGACAGTTTAAATGGTACTGGCTGTCACAAAATATCTACTTGCTCTGACAAGAATGGATGCTTATACAGAACTGGCCTAAGATCAGCGCTAATGCAACCTGATGATGGCTCTGTCCTAACAAATTCAAAGATCCATGCTGCCAATCAATAAGTATCTGACCATGCCATTTGACCAATTAAAATCACACCAGGTATTTACCCTGTAGATAAAGCATATGCTGTCAAACAAACAAACCTAAATTTGTGGTCAAATTGATCTTGGGGACAATGGTCGGCGTGGGGGGGTGGGCGGAGATTACGGATCTTTACGGATATATGAAATGAAATGACACATTCCACATCAACTCTTTATAAGGTATTAAAACAATGATTCGCAAGTTATGTAACACCCCATTCTATTTTCAGGAAAATTAAATTATATTTCAAATGTGGTTCATTTACACAAAATTATTAATAAAATTCCTATGTTAAGCAAGTGTTAGTAAAATTCTGAGTCTGAGCTTTGGTAACTTTGTCTTTTGCTACTGTTATCGTTGACTGGTGTTTCAAGAGTTCTCGTTGTTCCTATAAATAGAAAATATGTTTGTGCTAATAAACAGAACATCACAGGATTATAAATAGAAAATAGGTTTCTGCTATAAATAGAATATCATAGGATTCTAAAATAGAACGGAAGTGTATAACAGGACAAGGCTTAAGATACATGTATGTAAGGTAAATTCCACAAACTGAGTGAGAAATGATAAAACTGGAAGATAACTAAATAGCCGATTTATATATTTATTAAAACATGTCACATTATATTTTTAATACTTTTGTTTTAAGATCTTAGTGTTTTAATGATGAACATTTAGCGTTGTTAAGAAATTGTCCATTAGAGCATTAAGTATTGTCAGACTTATTAAAATATTTTCTTATACAAGTTTATTTTATATTAAAAGCTGTGATTACTTGCACAATCATGATAATATCGATCGTGAAATTAGAAGTCCTTGCTATTAATAATACAAAAAACCTTACCTGATCAACCATATTAGTAAATACCACAATCCACATGACTATTTACACACACTTACAACAAACAAACACATTTACAATACAAACAAAATATTAACACACATTTACAAGTAAATTCACTCCAACATAAACAGGATACATTTACAGTGTTTGATGGGACACATGCCAATCAATTTCTTTTTCTTTTTAAGTCTCTGCATCCTGCTAGTTTTTCTACATTACTTGAATGTAATTGCAAATATTAATAATTATTTGAATAGGTTTAAAGCAAAAAGCTTTGCGTGATAACTAACCCTTAACCCGCTAAGCACGACTATAAACGCCTTTGCGTCCATTGTAAACCTGTGAGTAAGGGTTTTAATTCAAAGAGAGATCAGTTCATTATACATATGTAGCGGGTTAAGGGTTGGATTTTAATGCACAAATTGAAGACAACTTGAAACTGCAGATTTTAATACATGTTATTTTATTATAAGCGAACACGTTTAAAGGAGTAAATCAGGCTTTTCATGGGGTTCTAGGAATCTGACTTAAAATTGACAAATAATGATATTTTCTATTCTACTGAGCCTAAACATAATGAAAGAGTATACAGTGGCAGAAAAACAATAAACGTGCTCCAGCGTAAATGAGTTTCTACGATAGAATTTGCAGCAACTCTGCAGTTCAGGGTGAGAAGGTTGTAGGCCCATTTCTCCATATTTTATCTCGATGTACATGGAGGATGAGCCTGGCATGTTCATGCCATTTAGGCACCATATAACCTTTCATGTGTTGGTGCGCCTTAAAACCCCAATTCAATAACAACTAGAAACTGTTATTGTCCATGGACAAAAACGTATGCTCCCCCACTCGCCCAAACAGCCATAATTTACAACTCTAGGTCCAACCGTTCTCTATTGATCCGAGATTGTATCCCCTGTGACTGTATCTACTATCTGTATCAGTAAGGCCACATAAAAAAAAAAGTGTGGTTCAGGTAAACGCACCGACTCTATTTTTTTAAGGGGCGACCCTAAAACTTTTATGCAAAAATTTAAAAAAAAAAAATCAAAAAAAAAAATCAATAATTATTAAAAAAAAAAAAAAATCAATAGGGGTCATCTACTGGTCATGACCAACCATCCTTCCAAGACTGAGGACCCTAGGTTCAACCATTCTCTAGTTATTGATCGGACATCGTTTTGATAGTCAATGTCACCGCAACCTTGACCTTTGACCTAGTGACCCCAAAATCAATAGGGGTCATCTACTGGTCATGACCAACCATCTTCCAAGTTTGAGGACCCTAGGTCCAACCATTCTTTAGTTATTGATCGGACATCGTTTTGATAGTCAATGTCACCGCAACCTTGACCTTTGACCTAGTGACCCCAAAATCAATAGGGTCATCTACTTGTCACTACCAACCATCCTTCCAAGTTTGAGGGACCTAGGTCCAACCATTCTCTAGTTACTGATCGAGACATCGTTTTGATAGTCAATTCACCGCAACCTTGACCTTTGACCTAGTGACCCCAAAATCAATAGGGGTCATCTACTTGTCACGACCAACCAGCCTTCCAAGATTGAGGACCCTAGGTCCAACCATTCTCTAGTTATTGATCGGACATCGTTTTGATAGTCAATGTCACCGCAACCTTGACCTTTGACCTAGTGACCCCAAAATCAATAGGGGTCATCTACTTGTCACATTCAACCATCCTTCCAAGTTTGAGGACCCTAGGTCCAACCATTCTCTAGTTATTGATCGGACATCGTTTTGATAGTCAATGTCACCGCAACCTTGACCTTTGACCTAGTGACCCCAAAATCAATAGGGGTCATCTACTTGTCATGACCAACCATCCTTCCAAGTTTGAGGACCCTAGGTCCAACCATTCTCTAGTTATTGATCGGACATCGTTTTGATAGTCAATGTCACCGCAACCTTGACCTTTGACCTATTGACCCCAAAATTAATAGGGGTCATCTACTTGTCATGACCAACCATCCTTCCAAGTTTGAGGACCCTAGGTCCAACCATTCTCTAGTTATTGATCGGACATCGTTTGTAACACAGACACGCAGAGAAACAGACAGACAGAAAGCACAAAATCGATATGGCTCCCCTACCACACTTTGTGTGGGGGAGCCATAATGACCCCTTATTTGCAAAGGAATTGATTCTGCACAGTAATACATGCTATCCTAGGTTACACACCAGGGTTAATTTCAGCATTTTACGTCCGATTCCATCCTAGCTATATGGTGTATTCAAAGTTTAGAAATTAACAAAACGGTTCTAACATCATATTTTGATTGATATAAGTGTTTTATCATGAATTGGAATATTTTTATAATTTAAGACATTTCTAGAAAAATCCTGATGTACCCACTTTAAAGTCAAAACAATATTGGATAATACGATTAATAAATTGAGGCGCTTATTTAATATTTGAGGAATACTTCAAAACATGTCATGTGTCCCTTTCTGTTTTTAGTGTAAATATGGCCACCATAGTGTCAAATAATTATGGAATTATGCCTTGTAGTTACAATTTGTAATCTGATTTCTCCCAAAAAATCAAATCTATGATGGAAGCCAGCAGCCAGGAATTCACACAGAGGTGAGTGGAAATTTCAAACATGCAAATATCACGCTATAGCTTTTCTTACACTGTATAGTGATCATGATTATATAAAAAAAAATGAAGAAGATGTCAAGCTAGTCTTGTTCAATCTGATGCATTCAACACAATCCGAACTACCTTGTCGATTTTTTGTAAACTCAGTATCAATCTGACTGCGCAGGGGCACAAATTAGCACTCGCCCAGTCACCATTGGCGAGTAAAAAATGGTCTGGGCGACCAAAATTTTACTTTAACGCGCCCATGTGGCGACCAAAAATATTCAATCTAAAAAACGGAAAAAAGGGTAATCATTCAACACAAACATTTAAGTTCGAGGAGTTTACCCAGCAGATTATGCTTTGGTCCCGTGAACTACGTACTTTTGGCCGAAATAGACATACCCTAAACAAAATAACGAAACAAACGTTTGTTTTTATTTTTCCACTGCGGAAACAAGACAATGTTCGAGATGTTGCGATGTACGGTTTCCCACAAAACTGCATGTTACGGTACTCTGCGCTTCGAATGTCAATGTAAAATAAGATGTGCAAGAGTACAAGTAACATTTGCTGGTATAAAATCAACATTAAAACAGACATGGTAGTGTTTATTTTACACATGATCATAAATTCGGGTTATAATTTGATGGGGAAATAATTAGGTTTCACTTCCGGTTTTTGGATATTCTAAAACGCGGTGCTTTTGATTAATAAAATGCGGTGCTTTTAGAAATCATCAATAATAATTATATGGCAGAGAATCATGTTGATAGAAAAGGTCTCATACATTAATTTTAAAACTGTATGTCAACATAAAATATTTATAACAAAATAAAACATCAATTTAATAATATCTAATTTTTTAATCTTTTATTACAATAATTTACATATTCTAGTTGTGATCATTTATAACAAAACTCATTAAGCCAAATAAAATTATACCTGTGTTTACTGTAACACTGCTGAAAAAAATAGGGTAGGTAGGTAGGCATTTTATTTTATTTTATTTTATTATTTTATTTTTTGGCAAAGTTACATTTAAGGTGGCGATGAGCTTTGATGAATGGGAAAATGTGGTATTTTAAAAACTACAATAGATAACAATATGAAATTGTGTATGTTTTATTGTTTCCCAAAAGGCCTGGTAACATGAAATTGTGTATGTTTTATTGTTTCCCAAAAGGCCTGGTAACAACTGGCTTTTTTCCCAAACACTTACAATTATTACAAAGGGGTAAAACAGTTTTAAATGTTTTCCGCAAATCCGAAAGAGGGTCAGCTCCAACAGCAATGAGTACATGAGTCGCCTGGGATCAGTCCAGCTCCATACAGTGTGATCTCCAGTGGGGCCAGACATGTTATGAGTGACTTGACTTCCATGCTCTTCCTGAATACCGGTATATGACCGTCAGGAAGGATGGGGGACCCACAGGTGTAGTCAAATTCTGCGGTTGACATACATATAACCAAGAGCAGTTCTTGCCTCCCAGACAGCTGAACAAATATTCAAAGTTATAATGTCAAATTTTAATTGACCATTTGAATAGTTCTGTAAAAGTGTTTACTTACATGTATATTACTTCTCTAACACCAGAAAGTAATAAATATTTATAAATTTCTCATGTTAGTTATTATGAGCCTATATTGAGGTTGAGTTCAGAAAATTATTATGGAACGGCATACTTCTTCAAGAAGTTATAATGCAGTAGTAGTCGATGCCAATGCTTAGTGCTGAGAAGCAAGTACACATATGCACATTAATAGTACTGTTTTAGAAACAAACTTACGACAGGTGGCCTGGAACTCGGGGCATTTACCGACTTGTTTGTGGTACTTGTCAAACAATTCAACAATCGATTCTTTATGGAGAGTGCACGCCATAACATTAGGGCTTCCATGTGCTGACATTTTTGAAACTGTACAGCCAAAACAGCACTGGGAGATGCCATTTTGACTGTTTTATAACAGTCCTGTGTACAGTATACCGTGAAATTTACACGCTTTCAAAACCGCACCGCGAGATTGAAAAGTGCACCGTGATCTCATGAACATTATTTTTTCAACATTGTTTTTAAAAAAAAAAAATTGTCTTTATTTTTATTTATTTTTAATAAAATAAAAAGGAGTCGGGGGTGTTTTCAGAGGGTCGGTCGGGTTACAGTAAACTCAGGTATAATTTTATTTGGCCTTAACAATACTATTTATAATTAAATAGATAACTCGGACTTGTAATGATCAGTAATGTTGTTTATAATATTGAATAAACACGGAAGTAATGTCATGTAATTGTTCATAAATTATGCATAAAATAAAATAATATTTTGTTGGGCCCCTAACTTTTGGGCTGGGCCCCTAAAAATTCTAAGTCAAGGGGCCCAGCTGGCTCCTAGCTAAATAGAGTTAGTCTATGCCGCTGCTGCTTCTTTAATTTCTGTAAGCGATTATTGCAGTTCGTATCCATTCAGAAAGTGGCAAGGGGAATCTATTGACTCAATATTTAATCCCAAATCAAGACAAGATTTGGGTAGCATTCTGTTTTTGATATTTCAACAGTTCATCATTGTATAAGTTCTGCATTCAGGTGGGAAAAAAGTTCATCATTGTATAGGTGGGAAAATACACATTAATATATATTTGCAAACACATGCTGTGGGTTTAAGTGAAAGTATTAATTTTCCCACAATTACTTCTATCTCTACCTGGATACACACAATACAACCACCACAGCATACCTACCTGATGCACACTACAAAGTATCAAACACACCACAACAAACACACCAAAACAAACACACCACAACAAATATTGGGGTCGCGGAACATTCACTTACTCACCAAATCCTGACGTGTTTTCGTAGCGTGATCGACAGAAAGTGCTCGTGAGAGAAGGAGCGAAGGACATATGAGCCAAAATGATGGACAGACAGTCGGCAACCCGGTCAGTCGGGGCGCAACTCAGGGCCGGAGAATAGCCTAGACAACAGGAAGTAAATAAGGATTGTACAGCTAATTACACATGCTTCATTCAAGGTTCGGTATTGTGCACTCTTGCATACCGGATTATAAGAATCTTTCATGGGTATCCGATGAAGATCAAAAATTCTAACACGAGGTATGACTGATTGTATCTGAAATGATCGAGGCTCTTCTGAGGTTCCGATTAAAACAGTTATACCGAGAGTTGGAATTTCCGTCTGACACAGAAACCCCCGATTGACTCTTTCTTGCATATCAATGGCATTTTGTGTGCTGACATCACCAACTATTCACATTTTGCATGTTTATTTACACAATGACGTCATGCAACTGTTGATGTTATCAACGTCATTATTGACTTTTATCTTCCCCCATGTGTAAGATCAGGTTTTCCATCACTCATGTAAAACACGGAAAACCTTATCCAGTATGAAAAAATAGAATATCCTTATTTAACAGAAGTGCTAGAAAATCTTATCTTGCTGGTGAAGATAAAAAGCACGGGCTTTCAACAATGATGTCAAACACACCAACAATTTCAATGTTATTGTGTAAATAGACGAACAAAATGTTGATAACTGGCAACGTCGAATGGCAAAAACATCAATGGTATGCAAGAAAAAGAAAAAGTTTTTATTGGAAGTCTCGGTTCCGATGATAACAGTTAAACCTGGTGTTGGAATTCCTGATCTTTACTGCAAACCCATGAAATATTCTTATAATAGTGAACCACAAGATATAGTTGGTTACATATGCTGAACATGTGCACCATATACAACTAATAAAACGAATGAATGAACGGTGTTTTATGGCATGTCGACACTAATAAAACAAAGGTTTTATTGATAAAAAGCAAATATTGGTATGTAGAACCTTACTAGGGTATTATATGGCACGATACAAGCTTTCTTGAAATAAAATAAAATATATGCATCAAATTTTCAGGAAAATGTTAGAGATTTAAAGAGACTACCATCGACCTCCACCCCTCCCACACCCTCCCACTTTCCTCTTCCTTAAATATTAAAGAATATCCAGATTTGCTTAGATTTAAAAAAAATACTTTATTTTGTGTACCACTTAATCCAGAGTTCGATTTTTGTTTAAAATTGCCTCCCCCATCCTCAGTAAAAAGTAACACAATCTAGGAGCAGGTGGTAAAGGGTGAAATATGCAAATACCATGGATACACAAACGATACTGCTGCTTCTATTTATTATCAAAACGAAGGTTGTGGTAAATATGCATGCACAATCCTGATAAACAAATAGTACTATTGACATAATAATTATCAGAAAGATTAATGTACGAAAACATGTATAAGAAAAAAATCATGCTAAATATGATATATGTGGATCTGTTTATATTATCAAATATACAAAAGCAAAACAGCATTTCCATAACACGGTGGGGAATCAAAGGCACCATAACGCTATTGTTATGCGTTAAAATTGTCACCGTGCATTTTCCGTTACGGTGCCCAGCGCAGAAATTGTCGTCAAAAGGAGAGTGTGAAATTTTTTTATCAAGACATTTTATGTCCAATTCCCCAAAATCGGGGAATGTCATTCCGGACAAATATGTCCAACCTTTATTTTGAAAGCAAAATAATTGAAAAAATGCCAAAATCTAATCGTGTAGAGCGTTTGATCTGTGCAAGAGTTCAGTCTTGATTTGTCAAAATCAGAATTTTGTGACCATTCTTCAACGATCTGCAGGTCTACGCTAATATTTGACCTTCATACAACTGTGTAATGGACAGACGGATGCTCTGGTACAAAAAACTGAATATTATATGCCATATAAGATGCTATAAACCCATTTTTTGAAACGTCGTGGTGCCCAGGTCGAGACTATGGTGCCCAGGTCGCGACATGGTGCCCAGTGCAAGTAACTTTAAAAGGAAAAAAAAACGGTCATATTTATCAAGTACTGGTTTGGCTGTCCAGTTCGCCTTATAGTTATGTCCTATAGAGACTATTTGGTGGATAATTAATAGGAACATGAACAGAGTTCAAAACAAAAAGCAGGGATTGTGGAGGGATGGACTAATTGGATAATTTAGTAGTTTGAAGTTGAATTAAGTTTCCCCACAAACACATTTTAACACAAGTCAAGTCAATTCAAATGTTTATTTAGTGGATACCTGTGTATATTTTATTAAATGTGACCGTTTTTTTCTTTTAAAGTTACTTGTACTGGGCACCATGTCGCGACCTGGGCACCATAATGTCGATCTGGGCACCACGACGTTTCAAAAAATGGGTTTATAGCATTTTATATGGCATATAATATTCAGTTTTTTGTACCAGAGCATCCGTCTGTCCATTACAGAGTTGTATGAAGGTCAAATATTATCGTAGACCTGCAGATCGTTGAAGAATGGTCACAAAATTCTGATTTTGACAAATCAACAATGAACTCTTGCAAAGTCCAAACGCTCTACACGATTAGATTTTGGCATTTTTTCAATTATTTTGCTTTTTAAATAAAGGTTGGACATATTTGTCCGGAATGACATTCTCCGATTTTGGGGAATTGGACATAAAACGTCTTGATAAAAAAAAAAAAATTCACACTCACCTTTTGACGACAATTTCTGCGCTGGGCACCGTAACGGAAAATGCACGGTGACAATTTTAACGCATAACAATAGCGTTATGGTGCCTTTGATTCCCCACCGTGCATAAGGAAATTAATACTTGAATACCAGAAAGTAAATCTTTAATAGTACATGAACTATTTCATATAAAGTGTTATGTGTTATAAGAAATAGAACATAGAGGTCACATCATTAAGCCAATATGGGCACCCTAACAGGTCCAGTTCCCTTCAAGTACCCCCTAAAGGCATTCCATTTGCATTTTTTTGTGTGTGTTTCATTTGCATTCCGTTTGAGCTCCAATTGCATTTCGTCTTAATAAAAAAAAAATTAAAAAAAATTCTTTTAAATGTACAGATCTGCATTGCCGAACGCAACTAAAGGTGTAAATTTTAATGCATAATGGAAACTAGAAATGTGTCTATGGACATGAATGCCCGCGCTGTAATCTCTATCAGCTGAAATCATCAAGGACCATAACTCTATTGAAAGTCAATGAACAAGAAGTGGTTGAAAAGCTGACGAGTAGTCTGGACAAAATTTCAGCATTAAAAATTATAAAAGGGCCCGTATGTTGCCGGAAGTTAATGGACCAGACCGATGTGATATGTGTAACTAATGCTTGTATTAATACTTCCTAGCAAGTATTGACAAACTATTATGAGAAGCTTAGGAGCAGTATACCAGACAAGAGGGATTTACGGATGGACTAGGGCACCACTGTATGCCCCACCCGCTTCCCAACCCATATGTGGCGGGGACATAAATGCATCTGCAGTTCAAACATGAAGCATTTTAAAATCACAACATAACATCTCTCAAAGTCAATACAACTATTGTCTGCTAGTATTTTAAAATCACATTCCTTTTCAATGATTAGCATTTTTAAAATGCATCAGTCTATTTTATGCTACCGTAATTAAAAATGCACCTGTGTTCATTTTGCAATCAGTGTATTCAATCGTTTATTCAGCGTGCATTCCACGTTCTTTATTTGTTCTGCATTCATTCTGCATTTATTAGGAATATTTGAATGGAACTTGGCCTGTAGATGCAGCTTATCACACGACCTTGAAGACTTGTCTTGAAAGACCACAAGGAGAAATATTCATCAAGCATATCAATGGATCTTTAATGTTCATAAGCTAAAATATTCCAATTTACTATCTATAAAATTATTCAGTGATTTAACAGGCATGTTCTGCGGATTAACAACTGTGTTTACTACCATTATGCAAAAATTCTGTTAAACCTGTTTACTTGTAGATTTATTTATTTTTATGTCAAAATAAACATGTTTTCTTAATGAATATTACTTCCCAGTGACAGATTTATAGTTCTCTTAACTGCCATCTACATGTACCTACCTTTACTATCCACGAGAGTAAGACTGGCCCCTTTGGTAATCAGATCTTGTACAACAGGGGTCAACCCTTGTTTAGCTGCTATATGAAGGGGGCTGAAATAGTTGAAGATCGCCATGAAATTATGGAACTATTTTAAAACTGTAGTTTTCAATTCACATACCTCTATAACAGCTTGTGCTGCATTATTATGCAGACAACCTAAAATTTTGCACTATAAACAGAGTAACACAAGTTTTGATACTTTGATTTAATCTAGTTTAGTATATTTATAATCTAGTTTAGTATGTTTATAATCTAGTTTAGTATGTTTATAATCTAGTTTAGTATGTTTATAAGTTCATTAAACAAATATTAAGATGCAGCAAGAACGTACAATTAAGCTTATATTGGCACTGTCCTTGTTTTGAGAGTGCAAAATCCATGTATTAAAAGATACACAAGTATACAGCGAGTAGCTTTAAGAACAGATTATACAATATAGAGATTATTCAACTTCTGTAATCGATTATTGAGATTTAATACATTTATATAGGTGAAAGATTGGGATTTCTGTGAAAAAATATTCATAATCGCTAAATATTAATAACTAACACGAACACAAAAATAACTAACTGCAAAGTTGAGTTATGACGTCAATAACGTGTTGGTGACGTCGACGTCATCTGCCGATAACGCTAAATAAAGCGAATAATTATGGTTAAAATCATACATAATCTTATTAAAAATGTAATCAATAGATTATTTAACTGTTGTGATCGATTATATGGAAATCTTTCACTCGGTGGTAGGCGTGTGTTGTTTTTTCACTCACTCGCTTACGCTCGTTCGTGAAAAGAACCACACGTCTATCATATTGTGAAGGATTTCTCTATAATCGATCCCAGCAGTTAAATAATCTCTATATCTTCTTTCCGGAGATGTAAGGCTGTGGTTCTATACACAAATGAACAGATGCGAGTGAGTACAAATTCAAGAAGATAGCTCCAAGATGGGGCAGACATTTAGAACATGGTGAATGTGTACTCACGTTTTGAGGTCTAGATTGGCCTTATTAATCACATTGGTGTCGTCTATTTTGTCGAGGATAAGCAGGGCTAGATCTTCGTGATCCTGTGGATACAATCATAGACATAAATTAGTAATGTCATTTCTGAACCCATATCTTTTAAAATGTTTTTTGTTTCGTCTATTCTGACAAACAGCCACATTACTGGATGACATAGATTGACATAACAGTCAAAGAACATAACCTAGATCAATGCAACCGTAATACCACATTATTTCTGAGGGCTCTTCTATTAAAACACACATGGTACCCCAGTAGGCACTTTTGCAATTGAACATGCACCCACAGATGCAAAATAGAGTTTGAAAAAACAAATTTCGGAAAACAGGGTTAGATATTTATTAAATTGCCTTCCTGAGGTCCCAGGTGTGTTTTAATGGAATAGCCCAGACTTCATTGAGTCTGCATGGTACTTTCTTACAGGTTTTTCTTCAAACATTTTCTATATAGTCCAGAGTAAATGCCAAATAGCCACACAGACAATCTTAAATGATGGCCGACACCAAAATGCACAAACTTGATTCTAGTTGACCATATCAATATGTATGTGAATTTGACAAGACAATATTTTATCATAATTTCTGTATTTTATACTTAAAATTCCATAAAAGCGATCATATTGACAGGCTCTTGATAATAAAACACAGAATATTAATAAGCCACTGCGGCAAAATATATATGAAAATTCGAGGAGCGGTTTTTGAGATGTTGATATTTTAAGACCTGGTAAGATGACTTGGTCTGTTTTGAGTACTACCAGTCCATTTTTAGTTTCATCTTTGATAGATTCTTCCACAGATGTTTCAAATACCACAAACAAACAGTACGAAAGTAAATATCTCACAAGTCCCAAGTAAGTTTTCTCGTAGACGGACACGTGACAAAAATCATAAACTATTTGCAGTGACTTACATTCATACAGGCGTAGTGTAGCGCAGTGTTCTGAGTGTCATCTATACAACTGAGGTCTGCATTGTTTTGTAACAATAATTCTGCAACAAAATATATGAACGATATGCAACCATTTTTAACAAAATATCGCACTGCAGGTTGATGCAGACATCTGCCTGTAGAGTAATAAAGGGTAGTAAAGTTAATTCTGGTCAATAGGATTGGAGCTGGAGGGGTGTTGTGCAACAGGATCCTAAACACAGAGCAAGTTCATAAGTAGGTCAAGGTCACTGACCATGCTCTACTTTTAGTATTGATATTCTCAAATCAATGAGCACATCTGCAATCCCTATTTTATTTATATAACAAGAGGTCAATGACCTTGAAGCTCTACTGATTGATTTTGATTTCAGGAAGTAGTCGCTACAGACTTGTTTTTTGAAAATCTATTTTTAACCGTGGCGGCCATCTTGAATTTCCGGCCGACCTGAAATTTTGCTAAGATCAATAAGACATTAAGAGCAACATTCCTGTGAAGTTTCATGAAAATCCGTCAAGTAGTTTCAGAGAAGTAGTCGCTACAAGTTTTCATTATATAACTCTATGTAAACAAAAATGGCCGCTGGCAGCCATGTTTAACGTCAAATCAAAACGATTTTCGACAAGGACCAACATCATGTCATACTGATCATTTTAGAAAAAGTCCCATATCAATATCTCTTATTGTTTTGAAGAAGTAGTCGCTACAAACTTATTTATTTTAAATCTATTTTTAGCTGTGGCGGCCATCTTGAATTTCCGGCCGACCTGAAATTTTTCTAGGATCAACTAGACATCAAGAGCAACATTCCTGTGAAGTTTCATGAACATCCGTCAAGTAGTTTCAGAGGAGTAGTCGCTACAAGTTTTTACTATATAACTCTATGTAACCAAAGATGGCCACTGGCAGACATGTTTAACGTCGAATCAAAATAATTTTCCACAAGGATCTACATCATGTCATGCTGATCATTTTAGAAAAAGTCCCATATCAATATCACTTATAGTTTTCAAGAAGTAGTCTCCACAAACTTATTTTTTAAAAATCTATTTTTAGCTGTGACGGCCATCTTGAATTTCCGGCCGACCTGAAATTTTTCTAGGATCAATTAGACATCAAGAGCAACATTCCTGTAAAGTTTCATGACAATCCGCCAAGTAGTTTCAGAGGAGTAGTCACTACAAGTTTTTACTATATAACTCTATGTAAACAAAGATGGCCGCTGGCAGCCATGTTTAACGTTGAATCAAAACGATTTTTGACTAGGATCAACACCATGTAATGCTGATCATTTTAGAAAAAGTCCCATATCAATATCACTTATAGTTTTCAAGAAGTAGTCGCTACAAACTTATTTTTTAAAATTCTATTTTTAGCTGTGACGGCCATCTTGAATTTCCGGCCGACCTGAAATTTTTCTAGGATCAATTAGACATCAAGAGCAACATTCCTGTAAAGTTTCATGACAATCCGCCAAGTAGTTTCAGAGGAGTAGTCACTACAAGTTTTTACTATATAACTCTATGTAAACAAAGATGGCCGCTGGCAGCCATGTTTAACGTTGAATCAAAACGATTTTTGACTAGGATCAACGTCATGTCATGCTGATCATTTTAGAAAAAGTCCCATATCAATATCACTTATAGTTTTCAAGAAGAAGTCGCTACAAACTTGTATTTTAAAACTCTATTTTTAGCTTTGGCGGCCATCTTGGATTTCACATCAACATGAATTTTTGCTAGGATCAACTAGACTTTATGGGCAACATTTCTGTAAAGTTTCATGAATATCCATCCAGTAGTTTCAGAGGAGAAGTCGCTACAAATAAAAGTTTACGGACAGACGGACAGACAGACGGACGGACGACGGACGCCGCACCACGGCATAAGCTCTGCTGATCTCTGATCAGTAGAGCTAAAAATGGAACCCTTGCCTGACGAGCAAATAATGGGTAGTGCTACGACTGATTGACCAGTGTCAGAATAATGTGACTGGGGGTATCATGTCTACTACGATGTGGTATTCCAGTGTGGCAGCACTATAAAGAAACCATTGAATTCGCTGCTTCAAGTAGACATATCATCACATCACACACAAATACACAGATAAAAGTCCAGACTCCATTGTGACTATAATCGACGGGTACTACGCATGTCGTAGGCGGACGGATTATAATCCTTAGAAATACACACACGAATTGAAATTTGTTGGGGTGGGATGTCACGATTCATAAGACACGTACAGGTAGACTTGCACTAGATTAGTTTTTAGGTTTTATTTATGCTCGCCCTATGGCACTAGGCCTTTTGGCGAGCTCTTGCACTAGACGTGAGAATCATGGCTCTTATGGTGGTATGTACCTACCATGGTATAGGTACACGCCATAAGAGCTACGATTCTCGCAGCTAGACTTGCACATACCGGTGCATACATACGCAGCGTCACAATCAAACATGAACTGTGCTCGCCCTATAGTAGTGTGTTAAAATACACGTTTAATGCTCTTTTGAAATTTTTCGTATTGGCGAGCATCAACTATATGCAGTTACATAGAACGTCAGAATAAAAAAAAAAAGAGGTCAATGACCTTGAAGCTCTACTGATTGATTTTGATTTCAGGAAGTAGTCGCTACAGACTTGTTTTTTGAAAATCTATTTTTAACCGTGGTGGCCATCTTGAATTTCCGGCCGACCTGAAATTTTGCTAGGATCAATAAGACATTAAGAGCAACATTCCTGTGAAGTTTCATGAAAATCCGTAAGTAGTTTCAGAGAAGTAGTCGCTACAAGTTTTCATTATATAACTCTATGTAAACAAAGATGGCCGCTGGCAGCCATGTTTAACGTCAAATCAAAACGATTTTCGACAAGGACCAACATCATGTCATACTGATCATTTTAGAAAAAGTCCCATATCAATATCTCTTATTGTTTTGAAGAAGTAGTCGCTACAAACTTATTTATTTTAAATCTATTTTTAGCTGTGGCGGCCATCTTGAATTTCCGGCCGACCTGAAATTTTTCTAGGATCAACTAGACATCAAGAGCAATATTCCTGTGAAGTTTCATGAACATCCGTCAAGTAGTTTCAGAGGAGTAGTCGCTACAAGTTTTTACTATATAACTCTATGTAACCAAAGATGGCCACTGGCAGCCATGTTTAACGTCAAATCAAAATAATTTTCCACAAGGATCTACATCATGTCATGCTGATCATTTCAGAAAAAGTCCCATATCAATATCACTTATAGTTTTCAAGAAGTAGTCGCTACAAACTTATTTTTTAAAAATCTATTTTTAGCTGTGACGGCCATCTTGAATTTCCGGCCGACCTGAAATTTTTCTAGGATCAATTAGACATCAAGAGCAACATTCCTGTAAAGTTTCATGACAATCCGCCAAGTAGTTTCAGAGGAGTAGTCACTACAAGTTTTTACTATATAACATATAACTCTATGTAAACAAAGATGGCCGCTGGTAGCCATGTTTAACGTTGAATCAAAACGATTTTTGACTAGGATCAACATCATGCAATGCTGATCAATTTAGAAAAAGTCCCATATCAATATCACTTATAGTTTTCAAGAAGTAGTCGCTACAAACTTGTATTTTGAAAATTTATTTTTAGCCGTGGCGGCCATCTTGGATTTCACATCAACATGAATTTTTGCTAGGATCAACTAGACTTCATGGGCAACATTTCTGTAAAGTTTTATGAATATCCATCCAGTAGTTTCAGAGGAGTAGTCGCTACAAATAAAAGTTAACGGACAGACGGACGGACAGACGGACAGACGGACGGACGCCGCACCACGGCATAAGCTCTGCTGATCTCTGATCAGTAGAGCTAAAAATTAGTTTTGGTTAAAGCGGGTATAATTGGGTGTATATACATCAGCGTGTTTAAGTACATGTTAATGATAGGGTTATGGGAGTTATTTTGTGACATGTCTTGTTGACACAAGTCCTTATTTAAATTATCGAATTTCCACCACTGGTTTCAAAGTTATATTAAGCAGATAGCAAAACCCTATCTACTGACCTTTGACCCGCATAGTGACAATGACCTTGAGGTTGGGGACACACATTGTCATACTGAAACTAGCCACTTTGAAATAATCATTGAAATTCCATCATTGGTTTGGAAGTTTGAGAGCAAACATAAAATGCAGTGAGGAAGAATCAAACTTGTTTAATGGCTCATCAACACATTATAGGTAAGTTTGAGCCACCCACAGAGAGATGGAAAAGAGAATTTTGAGCTACAGTTTACCTCCTCATCCAATGGATGAGGCTAAGGGATAATGACTTGCCCAAGGACACACCAAAGAAAGCCAGTGGTGTCAGTGTAGCTTGAACCCATGACCTCAGATTAAGAGTCCCAATGTGGCATACACTGGGCCACCATGGCCTCGCAGGAGTGAACAACAAATGGCAGTTGGTCAAAGGGCCTTAGTGCTTTAGTGCTGCTGCTGCAAAAAAATCATGGCTCGGTATCAGACCTGATCTGATGTTCACTTTAAACCTTACATACCGTGACCAGGTGACCTTGAGATACTGACGATGGCAGTCCGGTCAGCAATAACTGACGGGATTTATAATGGCAGAGACTAATTCAAAGTTATATTTTGACCTTTGGCACATGAACTAGATCAAAGTTATACTGCACTTCGACTTTGACCTTACCTAAAGAGGTCCTTGACCTTGAGATACTGCAAGCATGATGGCCAACAGTTCAGCACTACTTACAGAGGTGAAGTGACCTGGAGACGCTGTTTTTATATGGCACAAAGGCTTGGTTGAAGCTGAAGTACTAGACGTTGACCTTAACCTTACGTACAGAGATCAAGTGACCTTCTGATTCTGCAAGAATGATGGCACAGAGATTTGGTCCAAGTTATGTTGGACTTTGACCCTGACCTAACCTACAGAGGTCAAGTGACCTTGAGATACTGCAGGATTCCAAATGGCAGAGACTTGATCGAAGTTATATTGGACTTTGACCTTGACCTTACCTACAGAGGTCAAGTGACCTTGAGATGCTGCCAGCATAATGGGAGTCTGACCCGCCTTATCCACCTTATTTACACTGGCATTGTGATTTAGTAGAAGCTGCATAGATTCAACTTGGTCCCTGTAGGAAGCTGCATGTAGAGGGGTCCTGCAAAAAAAACAAGTTTATAGATTGAGTTACTCAGAGCTATAGAGAGCTGGCATGAGCTAAACAATTGGTATATGAGACACCAATGCTCTAATTGAATTTTACAAAGGAGTCCAGCTCTTGATGTATTAAGAGTTACTGTATTTTGTCTGGAGAATTTGACAGGAATTGGCTCTGATAGGATATAAGATTATGCCAGACACAGGTAGCAGCTCAATAATGACAACATGGTAAATCATCATATTAGAATAAAATAAATATATATATATACTGAGGGAAAAAGGTTTAGAAGATTTTTAGATAAAATACTGTATACAAGATACATTTTGCGACTTTATTCATTTATTCGTTATGTCATTAAGATGTTCGACTGTTACTGACGAGTGTTTAAAAATTATTTTGTCTATGGCAGTAGTTTCTTGATTTTACAACCAAAAATGTATTATTTCCAGGGTGCAAAAAAAACTTTTAGACTCTTTTCCTTCAGTATACACGAGCAAACAGATAAATAATATAATAGTGACAATGGGTCCATTCGACTAGGATTTTGCTCCGTCAGTCACAGTTTCATTTATTGATTTCCTCCCTCTTTCATATCGTCCAATCAGATTAAAAACTGATTTGATTGGTCTGTCCTTACTCCTAGATTTCTTACTTAATTCACACTGTGAAGACAGATATCTAAGAGTTTGTTAAAAACTAGGAGTAAGGAACTGACCAATCATACCGATTATTTAAATCTGGTTTGACGATATGAAAAAGGAAGAAAATCAATAAACGGAACAGCTATTTACTTCATGCAAAAAAACAGTCGAATACGCTTAATGATACATGATTATAACATGGGTGACGGGTAGAATGATGAGTGGGTATACTGACCTGGTATACTTAATGATACATGATTATAACATGGGTGACGGGTAGAATGATGAGTGGGTATACTGACCTGCCCTTGGAATCTTTTAGGTTAACTATAGAGTCTCCGAGTGTATCCAACAGTAACTCTGTACAGCTATCGTTACCATTGGTTCTGTAAACAGAAAAGCTATCAATGGTAGTCTGTGTCCAGGACAACATATACAGGGTGTTCATTAAACTCTAGGACAATCTGTGTCCAGGCCAACGTATACAAGGTGTTCATTAAACTTTAGGACAATCTGTGTCCAGGACAACATAAACAGGGTGTTCATTAAACTCTAGGACAATCTGTGTCCAGGTGAACATTAAACTTTAGGACAATCTGTGTCCAGGCCAACGTATAAAGGGTGTTCATTAAACTTTAGGACAATCTGTGTCCAGGCCAACATATACAGGGTGTTCATTAAACTCTAGGACAATCTGTGTCCAGGTGAACATATACAGGGTGTTCATTAAACTCTAGGACAATCTGTGTCCAGGCCAACGTATACAGGGTGTTCATTAAACTTTAGGACAATCTGTGTCCAGGCCAACGTATACAGGGTGTTCATTAAACTTTAGGACAATCTGTGTCCAGGTCAACATATACAGAGTGTTCATTAAACTTTAGGACAATCTGTGTCCAGGCCAACATATACAGGGTGTTCATTAAACTCTAGGACAATCTGTGTCCAGGTCAACATATACAGGGTGTTCATTAAACTCTAGGACAATCTGTGTCCAGGCCAACGTATACAGGGTGTTCATTAAACTCTAGGACAATATGTGTCCAGGCCAACATATACAGGGTGTTCATTAAACTCTAGGACAATCTATGTCCAGGTCAACATATACAGGGTGTTCATTAAACTCTAGGACAATCTGTGTCCAGGCCAACATATACAGAGTGTTCATTAAACTCTAGGACAATCTATGTCCAGGCCAACATATACAGGGTGTTCATTAAACTCTAGGACAATCTATGTCCAGGTCAACATATACAGGGTGTTCATTAAACTCTAGGACAATCTGTGTCCAGGCCAACATATACAGGGTGTTCATTAAACTCTAGGACAATCTATGTCCAGGCCAACATATACAGGGTGTTCATTAGACTCTAGGACAATCTATGTCCAGGCCAACATATACAGGGTGTTCATTAAACTCTATGACAATCTGTGTCCAGGCCAACATATACAGGGTGTTCATTAAACTCTAGGACAATCTATGTCCAGGCCAACATATACAGGGTGTTCATTAAACTTTAGGACAATCTGTGTCCAGGTCAACATATACAGGGTGTTCATTAAACTCTAGGACAATCTATGTCCAGGCCAACATATACAGGGTGTTCATTAAACTCTAGGACAATCTGTGTTATACAGGGTGTTCATGAAACTCTAGGACAATCTGTGTCCAGGCAAACATATATAGGGTGTTCATTAAACTTTAGGACAATCTGTGTCCAGGTCAACATATACAGGGTGTTCATTAAACTCTGGGACAATCTGTGTACTCTAGGACAATCTGTGTCCAGGTCAACATATACAGGGTGGTCATGAAACTCTAGGACAATCTGTGTCCAGGTCAACATATACAGGGTGTTCATTAAACTCTAGGACAATCTGTGTACTCTAGGACAAGCTGTGTCCAGGTCAACATATACAGGGTGGTCATGAAACTCTAGGACAATCTGTGTCCAGGCCAACATATACAGGGTGTTCTTTAAACTCTAGGATAATCTGTGTCCAGGTCAACATATACAGGGTGTTCATGAAACTCTAGGACAATCTGTGTCCATGCCAACATATACAGGGTGTTCATTAAACTTTAGGTCAATCTGTGTCCAGGTCAACATATACAGGGTGTTCATTAAACTCTAGGACAATCTGTGTCCAGGTCAACATATACAGGGTGTTCATTAAACTCTAGGACAATCTGTGTCCAGGTCAACATATACAGGGTGTTCATGAAACTCAAGGACAATCTGTGCCCAGGTCAACATATACAGGGTGTTCATGAAACTCTAGGACAATCTGTGTCCAGGCAAACATATACAGGGTGTTCATTAAACTCTAGGACAATCTGTGTCCAGGCCAACATAAACAGGGTGTTCATTAAACTCTAGGACATCATTCTGTGTCCAGGCTAACATATACAGGGTGTTCATGAAACTCTAGGACAATCTGTGTCCAGGTCAACATATACAGAGTGTTCATGAAACTCTAGGACAATCTGTGTCCAGGCAAACATATACAGGGAGTTCATTAAACTCTAGGACAAAGTTACATTTAAATTGTTTGTTTGGTGTTTAATGTCATTTTCCATCACATTTTGGGCTATGTATGACAGTCACATTATTCCTGGGTAGAACCAGTACTGTATACCTCCTGCCATCCATAAGAATTGACATATTTTATTGTAACATTACTAATGCCACAATGCTAAAACTAGGGGCAAGGTCTCAGTTCTCCATTAGCCTAAAAACCATAAAAACCAGTTTGTATCAGAATATGGAATGTACATAATTAGTGTGTTTTTTCTGATTTTTTTAAGCAAAAAATGTTTTAATGTGTTAAGACATGAATTAAGACACTCTGAAAGTTTGAATGCAGAATATTAAGAATAACTGAATAAGATGTCTTAATAATCTCCTGTACCAGCATCAAGGAGTTAACATGGGAATAGCCCTGACAAAAAGTTACATTGGCTGTAAACTATTTATGTCTCAACCGATTTTCAAAACTAAGATATTTTTTGTTTACCACTAAAATGTCAGTTCCAATGATATATATTCTTTATATTAGCATTGCCAAAATTGTTCATGTAAATGTTGAAAAAACTCTGACTGAAACATGACCCCAAACAACAGTACTTACACAGCACAATGAAGAGGTGAGAAAGGGTTCCCTGAAAATGTTTTATGTTCCTCATTTTCTAACAACAGGTCTACGCAAGCATCATGCCCTGAAAACACACAAAGTCTACAATTAAACATCTACATTTACACTGTCAAGTAGAATATATGAATAAATTGCTCTATTGGAATGGAATAAAAAAATTATGACACACTCGTCTGAAAACTTTATGTCGCCAGCAGGAATAAACATCCCAGATCCATACTCGATATGCATTGAGATAAAATTAAGCAGAATGGACCTAAAACCTTGACATAATATTATGCAGAACTGCAGATTTCCAGCAAATGTTCTCATTAACAAGAAAATCTGCCTGTCAGCAATAAATGTTTCGCCTATATTGCTGTCAAGAATTTAAACATTTCTATGCCAAAAAAAGGAAACAATTTTGCTTTAATGCAATAAAGAATGAATGAATGAATGGTGTTTTACGGCACGTCGACACATAAATAAGTCATATTGTGCGCAAAAACCGATGAAAGATGAAGAAATTAAGTACTAATTAAAAATGAATGTAAAGATATAAAGATAAAATTGTTAAAAAATAAGGGATGATATGGTAGTAATATAAACTATATGTGTAAATCAACAAATGCCCGTCAACGGGTATATAAACAAGTAAATATATATAAGAACACATTATAATGATTTATATAGTCTGATTTCTTTTAGGACATCTAAAACAAGACTAAAATCTATAGTATCAAATAACTCTTTCAGAGCCATGGAACCTGAGTGTCTGAGGGCCCCTTGTGATACTGAAGACATATGTATAAGAAATGCTGAAAATATTAGATTGTGAACACTTGTAAAGTAAATGAATTTACAGAGTTATGGAACTTGTGTATCGGAGTAGTGTTGATGAAGACATATTCAAAGTTTGAACGCAACAGGAAAAGTAGAAGAAATTAGCATATGAAAAACTTTTAACGCAAAAATTTGACGTAAATGCTGACACTCTCACTGTCAACCCAAAGTGATACCTATTTCTTGCCATCTTCTTCAAAGGTGAGATAATAAAAAAAAATGATAATAATCCTGTACTTAGAACACTCACCATTATAGCAGGCAAAGTGAAGCGGGGTATATCCCTGTTGATCGTGTAATTTTTCAATTGGTCCCATCTGGAAGTTCACAAAATTACACAGTAAGCAATATATAGAGATTATTTAACTGCTGCATTTGAATATTAGGAAATCCTTCAAGCATTTTTTTTTTCACGAGCGAGCGGATGCGATCGAGTGAAACAAGAAAATTGATAGAACAGATGGATGCTCTCAGAAACATATCCTCTTATCATATGGCCTTTTATCACACAGCAATTTTCAGTTTGCAGTTCCATTAGTAGTTTTTGACTTTTGCTTCACAAGAATTGCATGTATAAAATTACAAAGGGCAATAATTCTATTTAAGATACAGTTATACTTTTTTTAGCCACTAGTTCGGGACTAGTCACCCTGTCAAAAGTGACTAGTCCCAAAACAATTGTCACTAGTCCCAAAAAATGGACACAAGTCCTGAATTATTTGTATTTCTCAATGTGTTAAAACTGCGTCTTATTTTGACGGATACTCGTCGAAGCCACCTTCCGTCACTTATGTAAACATAAACTAATTTTTCAGACAAATCTATGTATCCTGACAATTTTCACTCTATTTTCTATTAGGTTACCTCTTTCTGGAAATTTGATACCAAAGAATTTTGTTTTATATAAATTATCGAAGTGGCACGTGACCTTTTTATAAATAGACTAAAACTGAGAAATCATTTTGTTTACAAGCCCAGTTTCTGTCATGTATTTTATCAAGTGATATATTCAACTAGATCAAGATACAGTAAACTTTTATGAATTAGAAACTCGCTCGCAAGTCTATTCAACCATTTCATTGTAAAAATGGTATGTTTGCTTTGTTCCATCAGTTACCTCAATCGTTATAACAATGCGCATGGTAACGTCAATGTAAAATGGTCAACAACTCTGTGTAGATCAAACAGATACAGGTTGTACGAGTTGCTTGTTTGGTTAAACTATATAATCACGGTAGAGTGATAAAAATATGACGTCATTAGTGTTATTTTTTTAATAGTTTATTATGCGGCTGTATGCGCGCGCATCCCCAACACCATATAAGGAAGTAAACACATTTTTCGGAGAAATCCCTTTCGTTTTTGTACACTATACTATGATACACTAACCACGAGAAGGTATCTAACCAGTGTTGTTTAAAAGTCCTGTCACGTTTGTTTACATCATATTTTTGACTGTTTGGTTGTCTGTGAATCATATTTTACATTTTTCCTATTTTTTTATTTTTACTTTCAATCTGAATATTTTCCTTATTTTTAACACCGAAAAATTTCAATAAACTCATTTTTGAAATTTGAAATCAAAGTCGTTATGTATATCAGTTTGTTTTGTTTTTATTTCATTTTTTTTTACTCAATTCTTCGAACGTAATAGTACACTGACTATGCTCAAGCCGTTACCCCACTGTTCATGCCTGGTACAATTACGCTCAAAAATACACTGAGAAACAACAACAAACCACACCTACCGTTTCATATCAAACATGCTTCCATTATCAAACATACTTGGTTTCTTTACTCATCAAAAGATTGCGACAAATCGACCTGATTGCTAATTAATCTACTTGTTAGTGTTCTTGTTTGATTGTATCGCCATTTTCAGCTCACCATGTGACGAACAGGTGATATATCTGTAGTAGTCGTTTCATTGGCTAGCGGGTTTGGATTAAAATAGATCGGGTAAATTGATTGGATAATGTAGATAATACCGACTGTCAATTAAAGTAATTTGGAGGCGGGGACTTTCGGCATGCTTGATTGTTGATAAAATTGCCGCTGTGGATGCTAATTGCAATGCATAAGCGAGTGCAATTAAAGGATTACGTTGAGAAAAGTGTGGCCGACATAACTGTTAATTGGACAAATCTGGGACTGAAATCTTTCAAATAGTGACACGTCCGACTTTCTCTTTTTTTTTTTTAAAGGGCTGGCGTGGCGCAGTCGGTAGCGCGGCAGATTTGTAACCGGGGGCCCCGGGTTCAATCCTCCGTTGTGCCACTGAGTTCCGTCGGTGTGTTCTTAGGCAAGACACTTAGCCTTAGCCTCGTCCGTCAGATGGGGACGTAAACCAGGCGGTCCCGTGTATCTGTCTATCCTCTGAGCACGTTAAAGAACCATAGGAATCTATTCGATAATAAGAGTAGGGCAGGTTCCCGGATTCCTATGTATCCTTCCCCTCTCTCTGGGGCGGCTCTAAATAACCTATACTGTGTTGATGAGCCGTTAAACAACATTCAATTCAATTCTCTTTTTTTTAAAATTGGACTAGTCCGGGACTCACTCTTTGAAAAAGTGACACGCCCGACTTTGCGTTTGGACTAGTCCCGGGCGTCGGATTTGTACAGCCCTGGACAGAGTTACGGTTCTTGCACTCTGCACTTTCTCAAATTGCCCTCTATCATTGTGTCCCATCAGTAGTTTTCAAGATATGCTCCAGACAAAAGTGGGACTGACGGAAGGACAGACGGACGACAGACAACTCCGCATCCCATATGCTCCGCTGGCCTTCTACCAGTAGAGCTAAAAATAAACAAGAAGTCAATGACCTTGAAGCTCTACTGATAGGTTTTTGATAGCTAGATCAGCATTCCTGTGAAGTTTCATGAAAATCCGTCAAGTAGTTTCAGAGGAATAGTCGCTAAAAGTTTTCATTATATAACTCTATGCAAACAAAGATGGCTGCTGGCGGCCATGTTTAACGTCAAATCAAAATAATTTTTGACAAGGATCAACATCATGTCATACTGATCATTTTAGAAGAAGTCCATAATCAATATCATTTATAGTTTTCAAGAAGTAGTCGCTACAAGCTTGAATTTTGAAAATCTATTTTTAGCCGACCTGAAAGAATTC
Organism: Cyrtodaria siliqua; assembly: GCA_037043455.1. NCBI lineage: Eukaryota > Metazoa > Mollusca > Bivalvia > Adapedonta > Hiatellidae > Cyrtodaria > Cyrtodaria siliqua. The sequence goes on from JAWPHD010011151.1 coordinate 30,686, forward strand.
TGGGATCAATTAGACATCAAGAGCAACATTCCTGTGAAGTTTCATAAAAATTCGTCAAGTAGTTTCAGAGCAGTAGTTGCTACAAGTTTTTACTATATAAATCTATGTAAACAATGATGGCCGCTAGCGGCCATGTTTAAAGTTGCATCGAAATAAATGTCGACAAAGATCAACATCATGTCATGCTGATCATTTTAGAAAACGTCCCATATCAATATCACTTACAGTTTTCAAGAAGTAGTCGCTACACATTTATTTATTTTTAAATCTATTTTTAGCCGTGGTGGCCATCTTGAATTTTCTGCCAGCCTGAAATTTTTCTAGGATCAACTAGACATCAAGAGCAACATTCCTATGAAGTTTCATGAACATCTGTCAAGTCGTTTCAGAGGAGTAGTCGCTACAAGTTTTTACTATATAACTCTAGGTAAACAAAAATGGCCACTGGCAGCCATGTTTAACGTCGAATCAAAATAATGTTCTACTAGAATCAACATCATGTCATGCTAATCATTTTAGAAAAAGTCCCATATCAATATCACTTATAGTTTTCAAGAAGTAGTCGCTACAATCTTATTTTTTAAAAATCTTTTTTTAGCTGTGGCGGCCATCTTGAATTTCTGGCAAACCTGAAATTTTGATAGGATCAATAAGACATCAAGAGCAACATTCCTGTAAAGTTTCATGAAAATCCGCTAATTAGTTTCAGAGGAGTAGTCAATACATGTTTTTACTATATAACTCTATGTAAACAAAGATGGCCACTGGCAGCCATGTTTAACGTCGAATCAAAACGATTTTTGACAAGGACCAACATCATGTCATGCTGATCATTTTAGAAAAAGTCTCATATCAATATCACTTATAGTTTTCAAGAAGTAGCTGCTACAAACTTGTATTTTAAAAATCTATTTTTAGCTTTGGCAGCCATCTTGGATTTCACATCAACATGAATTTTTGCTAGGATCAACTAGACTTCATGGGCAACATTTCTGTAAAGTTACATGAATATCCATCCAGTAGTTTCAGAGGAGTAGTCGCTACAAATAAAAGTTTACGGACAGACAGATGGACGCCGCACCACGGCATAAGCTCTGCTGATCTCTGATCAGTCGTGCTAAAAATCAATAAAAAAGTCTAAACAACATCATGATATTATATTTCCAGGTCTTAAATGAAGACGCTACATATATGAAGCAGGATGTTTAGGCCCGGAAGGATCACAGTATTTTATGGTTGCTCTACTCGCAAAGTTGAACCCAATGTGAGACGGAGTTTGGAAAGATGTTGTTGTTTTGAGATTTATTTAAATGATGTCAAGAAGAAGTATAATATATTTCAGTGAAATATACCATTTGGTTTTATTCACACTTGTGGCTGGCAGTTCGGCAAAATCGGAACCCTTATGCATTGACAGTCGACAGTACATATACTTATAAATCGGCCGTGATAGCAGAATAGTTTTGTTTACATAAACAAGAGGCCCAAGAGAGCCTGTGGACGCTCTACTGGCTCAAGATAAAGTTTATGTATAAGGAGCCATAAGTCTTTCAAAAATCATTCAACCAGAACATGGCAATGAAAGGTGCAACTAGGCTTAGTACTGATCATTCTCGCCAAGATACGCTGAAATCTGGCAAAGAGTTCAGAAGAGACTAATCTGGACAAAGTTTGTGTATTAAAACATTTAAAGGGTCACAACTCTGCCAAAAATCATTCAACCGAAATATGGCGATGATATGCACAACTAGGCTTGATAATCATCATCCTTGTCACGTTTCGTCTATATCCAGCCAGGGGTTCAGGAGAACTATCCCGGAGAAAAATTGTGGTATCAAAATCCTTTAAAGGGCCATAACTCTGCTAAATATCTGTAAACCGGAACGTGACAATGACATGCACAACTAGGCTTGGTGCTTATCATCCCTGCAAAGTTTCATTGAAATCTGGCGAGGGGTTCAGGAGAAGTAGATCAGACAAAGTTTGTGTATTAAAACCTTTAAAGGGCCATAATTCTGCCAAAAAAAATCATTTAACCGGAATACGCCAATGATTTGCACAACTAGACGTGGAATTGATCATCCCTAAAAAGCTTCGTTTAAATCCGGCCAGAGGTTCAGGAGAACTAGTCAGAATAAAGTTTGTGTATTAAAACCCTTAAAGGGCCCTAACTCCACCAAAAATCATTCAACCGGAACACGGCGATGATGAGCTGTCTTGATATAAACAATCAGGTAAAGTTTTGTAAAGATCAGATGAAAGATGAAGGCCCTATCGAATTAACGAGGCAAAATATAGCATTTTTAACTAAATCAAGGGCCATAACTCCGCTGTTACTGGTCCGATCTGGCTGGTCTTCTAAATTGTCTGAGCTTTCATTTATATAAACAATTTGGTAAAGTTTGGTAAAGATCGAATGAAAGATAAAGGCCCTATCGTCTTAATGAGTCAAAATATAGCATTTTTAACTAAATCAAGGGCCATAACTCCGCTGTTAATGGTCCGATCTAGCTTGTCGTCGTAGTTGTCCGAGCTTTCATTTATATAAACAATCTGGTAAAGTTTGGTAAAGATTGGATGAAAGATGAAGGCCCTATTGTCTTAATGAGGCAAAATATAGCATTTTTAACTAAATCAAGGGCAATAACTCCGTTGTTAATGGTCCGATCTAGCTGGTTTTCGAACCTGTCCGAGCTTTCATTGATATTAACAATCTGTGCAAGTTTGGTAAAGATCAAATAATAAATGAAGGTGCTAGAGTGTTCACCATTTTTCAGCAAAACAAGGGCCATAACTCCGGTGACATTATTTCAATCTTGCCGGTTTTCGAACTTGTCCGAGCTTTCATTGATATAAAGACACTGGCAAAGTTAAGTAAAGGTCTGATTAATATTGAAGGCCCTAGAGTGTTCACAAGGCAGAAAATAGCATTTTTCAGAAAAAACAAGGGCCATAACTCCGGTGTTACTGATCCGATTTAGCTGGTTTTCAAACTTATTTGAGCTTTCATTGATATTAACAATCTGTGCAAGTTTGTAAAGATCAAATAATAAATGAATGTGCTAGAGTGTTCACAAGGCAGAAAATGGCATTTTTTAGAAAAAAACAAGGGCCATAACTCGTGTTACTGACCCAATTTAGCTGATTTTCGAACTTGTCCAAGCTATCATTGGTAGTAACAATCTGTGCAAGTTTGGTAACGATCAAATAATAAATGAAGGTGTTAGAGCGTTCACAAGGCAGAAAATAGCAATTTTCAGAAAACACAAGGGCCATAACTCTGGTGAAATTTATCCGATCCGGCTGGTTTTCGAACTTGTCCGAGCTTTCATTGATATAAAGACACTGGAAAAGTTTCGTAAAGATTCGATTAATACTGAAGGCCCTAGAGTGTTCACAAGGCAAAAGTTAACGACGGACGACGGACGGACGACGGACAACTCGCCATCCCATAAGCGGCCAGTAGAGCTAAAAAGTAAAGGTAAAAACTCGGGTTTGTGTAGTCGCAAAAAAAAAACAAGAGGCCCAAGAGGGCCTGTGGACGCTCTACTGGCTAAAGATAAAGTTTATGCACAAGGGGCCATAACTCTTTCAAATATCGTTCAACCAGAACATGGTGATGACATAAGCAACTAGGCTTGGTACTGATTGTCCCTGACAAGTTTCATTGAAATCCAGCCAGAGGTTCAGGAGAACTAGTCTGTACAAAGTTAGTGTATTAAAACTTTTAAGGGGCCATAATTCATTCAACCAGAACACGGCAATGATAGGTGCAACTAGGCTTGGTACTGATCATCCCCATCAAGATTCGTTGAAATTCAGTAAGGAGTTCAGAACAGACTAATCTGGTTTCTCTATTAAAACCTTTAAAGGGCCATAACTCTGACAAAAATCATTCAACCCGAATATGGCAATGATATGCAAAACTAGGCTTGATACCGATCATCGTTGTCAAGTTTCGTTAAAATCCAGCCAGGGGTTCAGGAAAACTAGCCCTAAACTAGCTTTAAAGGGCCATAACTCCACCTAAAATCTGTTAACCGGAATGCGATGTCGATATGCACAACTAAGCTTGGTGCTGATCATCCCTGTAAAGTTTCGTTGAAATGTGGGGAGACGTTCAGGAGAATAGTCCAGACAAAGTTTGTGTATTAAAACCTTTAAAGGGCCATAACTCTGCCAAAATTCCTTCAACCGGAACACGGCAAAGATTTGCACAACTAGACCTGGAACTGATCATCCCTAAATGTTTTGTTTAAATCCGGCCAGGGGTTCAGGAAAACTAGTCAGGACAAAGTTTGTTTATTAAAACCTTTAAAGGGACATAACTCTGCCAAAATCATTCAACTGGAATGCAGTGACGATATGTACAACTAGGCTTGGTAATGATCATCCTTGAAAAATTTCAATGAAATTTGGTCAAATGAAGTCCTTTCTTCTTAATGAGGCCAAAATACAGCATATTTCAGAAAATAAAATCAAGGGCCATAACTCCGGTGTAAATGGTCTAATCTGGCTGGTTTTCAAACTTGTCGCTTTCATTGATAGTAACAATCTGGTAAAGTTTGGTAAAGATCGGATGAAATATGAAAATCCTATCGTATTAACAAGGCAAAATACATGTATAGCATTTTTAACTAAATCAAGGGCCATAACTCCACTGTTACTGGTCCGATCTGGCTGTTTTTCAAACTCGTCTGAGCTTACATTTATATTAACAATCTGGTAAAGTTTGGTAAAGATCTGACGAAAAATGAATGTCCTATCGTCTTAACGAGGCAAAATATAGCATTTTTAACTAAATCAAGGGCCATAACTCTGCTGTTGCTAGTCCGATCTGGCTGTTTTCGAACTTGTCCAAGCTATCATTGATATTAACAATCTGGTAATTTTTGGTAAAGATCGGATGAAAAATGAAGATCCTATCTTCTTAACGAGGCAAAATATAGCCTTTTTTAACTAAATCAAGGGCCATAGCTCCACTGTTACTAGTCCGATCTGACTGGTTTTCGAACTTATCCGAGCTTTCATTGATATTAACAAGATGGTAAAGATCGGATGAACAATGAAGCCCCTATCGTCTTAACGAGGCAAAATATAGCATTTTGAACTAAATCAAGGGCCATAACTCCGCTGTTACTAGCCCAATATGAAATGGTTTTCAAACTTGTCCGAGCTTTCATTGATATTAACAATCTGATAAAATTTGGTAAAGATCGGATGAACAATGAAGCCACTAGCGTCTTAACGAGGCAAAATATAACATTTTTAATTAAATCAAGGACCATAACTCCGCTGTTACTGGTCTGATATGGCTGGTTTTCAAACTTGTTCGAGCTTTCAACGACATTAACAATGTGGTAAAGTTTGGTAAAGATAGGATGAAAAATGAAGGCCCTATCGTCTTATCGAGGCAAACCTTAGCTATTTTAACCAAATCAATGGCCATAACTCCGCCAATACTGGTCCAATCTGGCTGGTTTTCGAACTTGTCCGAGCTTTCATTAACATTAACAATCTGATAAAGTTTGGTAAAGATCGGATGAACAATGAAGCGCATATCGTCTTAACGAGGCAAAATATAGCATTTTTAACTAAATAATTGGGCAATAACTCCGCTGTTAATAGTCCGATCTAGCTGGTTTTCGAACTTGTCCTAACTTTCATTGATATTAACAATCTGTGCAAGTTTGGTAAAGATCAAATAATAAATGAAGGTGCTAGAGTGTTCACAGGGTTTAATATGGCATTTTTCAGAAAAACAAGGGCCATAACTCCGTTGAAATTATTTTGATCTTGCTGGTTTTCAAAACTTGTTCAAGCTTTCATTGACATAAAGACACTGGCCAGCTGGCAAAGTTAAGTAAAGATCCGATTAATATTGAAGGCCCTAGAGTGTTCGCAAGGCAGAAAATAGCATTTTTCAGAAAAAACAAGGGCCATAACTCCAGTGTTACTGATCCGATCTGGTTTTCGAACTTGTTCGAGCTTTCATTGATATTAACAAGCTGTGCAAGTTTGGTAAAGATCAAATAATAAATGAAGGTGCTAGAGTGTTCAGAAGGCAGAAAATGGCATTTTTCAGAAAAAACAAGGGCCATAACTCTGGTGTTACTGACCTAATTCAGGTGATTTTCGAACTTGTCCAAGCTATAATTAGTATTAACAACCTGTGCAAGTTTGGTTACGATCAAATAATAAATGAAGGTGCTAGAGCATTTACAAGACAGAAAATAGCGATTTTCAGAAAAAACAAGGGCCATAACTCTGATGTTACTGATCCGATTTGGCTGGTTTTCAAACTTGTCCGAGCTTTCATTGATATTAACAATCCGTGCAAGTTTGGTAAAGATCAAATAATAAATGAAGGTGGTAGAGTGGTCACAAGGCCTAATATGGCATTTTTCAGCAAAACAAGGGCCATTACTCCGGTGAAATTATTCCGATCTGGCTGGTTTTCGAACTTGTCCGAGCTTTCATTGATATTAACAACCTGTTAAAGTTTGGTAAAGATCGGATGAAAAATGAAGGCCCTAGAGTTGTCACAAGACAAAAGTTAACGACGGACGACGGACAACTCGCCATCCCATAAGCTCTGCTGGCCTTCGGCCAGTAGAGCTAATGAAAGAAGTGCACAGTTATTTCGTTTTCACCGAGTTAGTTATTCATATTTAGCAATACCGAACATTCTTTCACTGAGAAATCCCGATCTTTCACTGATAAAATGCAATCAAACATAATCAGCAATGTATATATACAGAAAACAAGACCATCAATGTAGAGGGCTGGTGTGGCCCAGTGGATACCTATACTATGTCGAGCCGTTAAAAAACATTCATAGAACTATAGACTCGGAGAGATGTAAATAGGCCTAATTTGGCGCAGTATCAACTTTCTTACCAGTAAAACAGATCCGAGGAGCCCTACATGTCCACACATCGCCGAGAGGTGTAGGCCCGTCCTACCCTTGCTGTCTTGTATAGAGATGTCCGCTCCATTGTGAAGCAGAGCATCAACACATTCTTCATGGCCATTGGCTGCCTGAAAATGACAAATATGTGTACAGCGACAAACCATAGACAAATGTTAAAGGGGATTTTGAACTATTCACAAACAGCTCTAAAAACTTAGCACAAAGTTAAGAATTTTTAAAATACCATCAAAAATACAGGAGATATGACCTATTGGAAAATTCTAAAAGAAATATAATATAGAGGTGGCCATCTTGGAATGATGTCATCAAGACTTTTTACCACCATATATGACATATTGATCAATATTGTTCAATATCAGCAATTGTATTAAAGAAAATATACAAAGTGTAAAATACATACACTGTATGTTAATTTTATATGATTTTACAATCATGCAGTGATTATATTCTTGATCACATCTTTATTCAAAGATATCTGCCGCCATTAATGTTTCTGTGCATTTTCTTAACTATACCTGTCCTTTTATGAACTGAAATAGGATTTGCCCTGCATATTCTTAATGCATACTGCCTACTGAAAATAGTTTTGAACAAACTAACCCGTCAAATAACAGCAAAATTACACTACACAACCGTTTATCAAAGCTCTGTCCAGGTCATACATGTGCCGATTAAAAGTATAGGTTTATTCACAGTTTCTTAAAATACCCGTGATTGAATATGAGTAAAATGAATTATGAGTTGGTAACTCTTAATTTGATACTTCAGTTTATGGGTTTGGCCTGGCTGGTTAAAGCCGTTTATATTGTGTCTACAGAGTTTAGATTTTCAAAATGTGTAAGTTATATATATATACCTCGTGGTCAGTAGGTTTAGAAACGGTGTACATATGTTGTAAAATATGACTGTTGTTGGTGGGATAGCTACTTTAATTATTAACAACTACCTTAAGTTTGAAACATGATTTCTTTAGAGTTCTATACTTACCCCTCTATGTAAGGCCGTGCGACCATGAATATCACGAGCATTTACTATGGCACTATTTGCTATAAGATACAAAACTGTGTCCACATGGCCGCTCTCGACGGCCAACATTAGTGGAGTTCTGAAAATACAACATATTCATGATCAGAAGACATTATGATATAATTCTGGAATGATTTCATGACCTACACACTCAAGATAATCTTATTCTCCCATTTCTGCTCATGCGAGATAGGCGTTTTCCTCATGTGAGATAACTCTATCTTACATGACATGTGACTTTTGACGTCATGACGTTACGTCGACGTCGCCTTATTCTGGCGTTAAATCAGCAAAGTCATTGATTTTATGCCGTTAATAAACACATAATGGGAGAAAAATAATCCATCATGAGTGATCCATGTGAGATAGGGAAATCTCACCCTCGGGATCAGAATTGCAACAAGGCACTCGGCAGAGCCTCGTCCCTAGTTACAATTCTGACCCTCGGGTGAGATTTCTCTATCTCACATGGATACTCATGATGGATTCTTATATTCTTTTATTTTTTCCCCCAAGGGCTCAATTTTCAGCATCTGTGTGGCGATTCAGTCCACTAAAAAGTGTGCCTATTTGTGAAATATCTAGTTAGCATTTTGCCACAAAATGAAAATGCTCCTAAATGGAAATGTCTTGACGTTTTTTTAAATGAACGTTAAAATTGTTTATTTCTATGTTGTCATTATGTCTAAATTTACATGCATTTGTTATTTGCTCTTAATACCAATGGGCCGTTCAGGGTTCTCCCATCAGTTACCGAAAGCACTCTCGGTACCATCTGCTACCATTTGTCACCGTCGTTTGCCGATAGGTAGAACGTTGGTAACCAATCTTCCCGCGACTCTACACCTGAGGTAGTATCGGTGGCCTTGTTGGTACCAAATGTTACCATCGGTGGCCATTGGCAACCAATGTGGTTGCCGATGGGAGAACCCTGAACAAACCCAATGTAATTCTAGTATGTTTATCTCCAAATGATGGGCAAGACACTTTCCCTTAGCCTCGTCCGTTGGATGGGGACGTAAACCAAGGGGTCCCATGTATCGGTCTATCCTCCGAGCACGTTAAAGAACTATAGGAATCTATTCGATAATAAGAGTAGGGCACGGTTCCTGGCTTCCTATGTATCCTTCCCCTCTCTCTGGGGCAGCTCTAAATAACCTATACTGTGTTGATGAGCCGTTAAACAACATTCAATTCAATTCAATTCCAACTAAATGTATTACATTATTAAATATTTTACCTTTCTATGCATTATTACACTACTTCTTAGTATGGTATTTATAACACTTTTATAAACTGTTTAAATTAAACAAAAAACAGATGGCTAGGCATTCCAAATTGTACATTTCTACGGCTTCTAAACCGTGAGATCTAGAATGCGTATAAATATAGTCGGTACCTATCCCTGGCATCATTAACATCTACTATATTATTGTCATCCGCAGTCTCCATCAGGAGTCGTAGACATTCAGTGTGGCCATTCATCGCTGAAAATAGAACAAGAGATGTTTATAAAACCTATATGCCCCTATATGGGCTATAACAGGGAGAGAGATCGTCATTTCTTGTCAATGATTATGCAGGTTATGATTTCCGTGTGATATATAAGATTTTTAATATTCTATAGTTAATACAAGGTTAGGCATACCTGCTGCATGAAGTGGCGTGCGTCGTGAGATGTTATCATGTACAACAATTGATGCGCCCTGTAACAGTAATGTTTCCACACACTCTGTACGACCATTATAACATGCCAGGTCTAGCATAGTACGACCTGCAACAAGAATGGAATAGAATGTTAGAAACAAACGCTTGTATGAATTCAAAACAGACAATCATGTGAAGTTTGGAAAGCGAAGAATTCTCGACATTAAGGCCACTAACAACATACTAACAACATTCAATATGAAACTGTCAAATGAAATACTTATCATTTTTTAAACTGATTTCTCGAAGTTATCAAAACAAGAGCACCGCCTAGCGAGGCATTGTTTGCAAGGTTGAGTTCAAGGTTAAAAAATTCTCAAAGGGAAATAATTTAGAAAAATATGAATCAGAGAGTTATGGCCCTTTATAATATGTATTCACTGGATCATGTTGAAAATGTTTACAGTTTCATTGTTTTAGACCTTATCCTTTTGAAGTTAATAGTCATAATCAATTGTCAGGAAAAAGTTAACGGACATACGGATGGACAATGCCATGACATAATACGTCCCTACAGGCGTAAACAAATGTTATATAGGACATATGCAACATATATTTCCGTGGGTTTAAATGATGTATCAACCTCAGTTCAAGCAACAGACAATGACTGATGAAGACCAGAAATTGGAGTTTGTCCTGGTCTATTTTCTATTTATATTAAAAGGTTTAATGTAACAAATACTTTTACCATTGACGTCTTTAATATCTAGGTTCATAATACAGGCCAACAACACATGCAGGGCCTCAGTGTGTCCTCTGGCAGACTGAAAATACATTGATAATTCAGTGATTACACACACAGGAATCATGGCCTTCAAATAAATGTAAAAACTATTATACTGTACAATTTTGACAATAAATCGTCTGAAAACTCAATATTTTCAACAGATTCATCAAATAAAATTGGAAAATAATTAATTTGCAGGGCCTTCCCCAGCCATTTATGGCGTAGCGGCACCGCGATCCCTTAACTTTTGAACCCTTAGCTCCTGATTGGAGTGTTTTCATAAGGATTAGAGGGGCTGAGGTGTTAATTACCTCCGAGAGAAGGTCTAATTCAAGAATTCAACCATGCGTGCATGACCTGTAAAATTGTTATCAAATGTGAAAATAATTTAGGTTATTTTTTACTGTAGCGTTGAATTAACGTGCCTCCATCTATTTTATCGCGATTTTAAATAGATAATGATGAGAAAATATTCTCACAAATGCAAAATTATTTGATAATCACATAAAATTATAAGAATCTTGGGGTTGCAGATTATAATTTAGGTTAATTCCGTTTTTAAAATTTGCTTCCGTATTTCAAACTAAAACGATTAATTACGACTAAAGACAGCAATTTATAACATTTAAATAAACTTATAACCGTTTCCTACCAGTCTGTTTTTTTTCGAAAACGCTAACGACTTCACGCAGTAAACATGACTTAAACGTTAAGATATTATAAGACAGTGTCAGCGTAAAAAGTTTATGTAAATCCGGATAGTCCTTATTTCGGATGCTTAAAAAAACATGCCGCTTTGCGTTTTCAAGTTGTTGTTTTTTAAATGTCATTCACTTAAAAATAACCTCATAACTCCTGCTTTACTTCACTACACATATATAATGAAGAGTTTACAAGACAAAAAAAATCTAGAACAGCAAATGAAACAATGTATAAAGTATCTTTCTCAATTTTTTTTATTTTTTTTTAAAAATGGACATACATGTACTATCTATGGCAGACTGGTAGATATATTTAAAACATGTTTTATATGTGTCAAATGTATGCCAAAACCCCTATTTTACTTCAAAATATCTGAAAAAAATCAATATGCAGGAGGGAAACTCCATCCCCCACTCTTCGCGCGCTAAATGCCACTATCCCTTAAAAAAATACTGGGGAAGGCCCTGAATTTTGATAATCAAATTCATTCAGTCACTGCCTTAAAAAACATGTTCAAAATTTAAAATCGGGGTATTTATTGTCGTCTAGTGTATTTATTTTCCTCAATTTCATGAAATATATAGCATACTTAATTTATTCAAACTTCTTACAATATATTGTTCATGATGTATTGGTTCCACATATCATGTCCTCCTGCAATTGACATGACGCCAGTACTTAGATATCTCCGCCCTATTGTTGATGTCGGAGTATATTGACAATAGTTTATATAACATAGTTGCACATGCTTTATACACATGCTGTTGTTTGTCGGAGGTATCGTTCTGGTTTGACTGGTTGAAATGGATAAATCGATTGACAACTGGCGACATGTTAATTGTATTTTAAAGAAAAATCGTAACAATTCTTTCAAAATTTAAGGATTTCAGTTATTTGTTTTGCAAGAGATGGTAAATAAATAACAGACTAGAATTCTTTACAAATACAGCACCTCTGTCTGCTAACATGTATTTCTGGTATATCACCTATTCACAATAACATTACCACCAACAAGTGGAAAGCAACAATTATTCAGAACTGATACTTACAGACAGATGAGCCGGGGAGTATGGTGCTTCACCCTTCACCAGGTTGATGGCTGACACATCCAGTAACTGAAGACAGTGAATACATTTGAGAAATAAATGATAAAGATGAAGTAACTGCGGTCAAATAGTTAGGAACATCCGGTGCGGTCAATTGGTACACTTTCTGTTTTGCAATGATGACTCATTAAATGTTTATGGTAAGCAAAAACACCTTCGCTGTAATAAATTCATTTTACGAAGCCTTGGTTGTAGCAAAGTATTTTTTGAAGATCCCCGGAATTCGTTATAAGCAAGTTTTACTGTATCATTTAAAAGGAAGTTCCAAGTTTAATATAAAATTCCAACAGAAAAAATACCCTCACCATTTCTAAAGCAAGTCTGTGACCCTTTAGTGCTGCATAGTGTATGGCATTATATCCCTGGTTATCTGCGATGCCCGGTCTGGCTTCATGTTTCAACAACAACTCTAATACTCTGAAATACAGACAAACTAATGTCACGACGATGCTCTGCCTAAACTCTGCACACACATCTGTATAACATGCTGAATTTGTGCGTTTACTTTTATTACAAAAAAATAAAACTATGTCTCTACAATATATGAATATGTTCGAGAAACTATGTTAGATGTTGGTATTATGGGACTGCCTGTCATTTAGACTCAGATTGGGTATCTTATGTGTAGTATAGAAACTGGATGGCTGCAGCCAGTATATCAAGTCGCTTAGTGAAGGTCAGTAATTGTTTGTGAATATGTATAAATCTATGTTTTATAACTTTATGTCAAACAGTCTTAAAGGGATTGTAGCGACACAGTCAAACCATTTGTATTATTGAGAGTTCTGAAATACTTGAATAAGGGTGAAAGAATTATCAAAATCGGATGATAAACAAAGAAGATATGATCATTTGAAGTTTCTGTTGAAACGGATATGGAAGCAGCCATTTTGAGAGCTATGACCTGATGGTTCTAAATGACCATATATGGAATATTTATAAATATGAAACTTTACTGATTTATAGTGAAACATGACAGCAACTGTATGAAAAATATGTAATACTTAATGGAATAATGCTTTATATGACCAGTAAAAAATCATTCATTTGCAGTGATTTTCTTCGTTTTAAATGATATTTATCAATATTCCATATACGGTAATATGGAACTATGATGTCATAGTTCTAAAAATGGCGGCTCCCGTATTCGTTTTAGAACAACCTCTAAATGGTCATTTTATTTATTGTTTATCAACTGATTTTGATATTTCTTTCACCTTTTTCTAAGATTTTCAGAACTCTCAATAACAGAGCTTGTTTGGCTGTGTCGCTACATTCCCTTTAAATATTAACCTCAAGGCAAACAGTGACATTTTTGGAGGCACAAATGCGCACCAATGTGACAGCTATGTCAAATTTTTCACTAAAGTGGTTCAACAAGAATGGATGTTTTGGATGACCAACTTCCTTTATAAACCACATTTATCTTTTGCCTGGGTGAGATGTATCTGAACCAGCCATAGAACTAGAACTCAGACAATCTCACATGTGGTGATGTCATTATAGAAATGACAGAAACATCCATAGCAGACGTATTATCTATTTGAATTACTAGGCGGATATATCACATATTTTTTAGATGTCATTACATATACACCGGCAATTTTGCCTTATATAATATACATATGCATCAGGGCTTCTAAAATCGCCGGTTCGTCGGTCCCCAGACCGAATTCTGTTTCTCCGGACTGATTTTCTTTTCAAAATCTCTGTTAAAATCGGTCCCAGATATTTTATCTATCGGTCGTTAAAAAGTCTACAATTACCTTACACACTCCTTGAAATATGCCTTGCGGCAATATTCTTTGATCCATAACACGATTGTTTGTCACTCGCTGTGCGAAAGTAGGTCAATTTGGTCAATTTGGACTAAACCATTACCGATAGTAGGGAGTTTTCCGGAAGAGTCTATAGCCATGTAGCACGCCTTTGATGTGTGATCAGTGAAAGTATATCACGCGTTCTGTCGGTTCACTGAAGCAGTGTTTCCGTCTGTGATTTCTTTGATATACCGTTAGTTGTAAGGTGTTAGCCTGTTTGCTTGTGTCGGTTTGTTTTTTTAAGTGGCCAAAGCTGGGATTGAAATTTGTTTGCGTCATTAAAATACCGAGATGTGTTAATTGCTTGTTTGATTATTTTTTTACAATAACTTTAAGTATAATATTAAGGAAAGTGATCAAACCTGACACCGTTTTTTTTTTGAAGTCGGACCGAAATTGTTTGCGTTAGTCGTAACATTTGGTATTAATTAAGCTAATTGATGAAAAACAATATTACTCAAATTTATGTAAAATCGTATATAATCCGCTAATCCGCGTGTGTTAGTCCGCGTTTTATACCTACCCGGTTTATTAGACGCTTCCGGTTCAATTTCTCAAATGATCAACAATTTTAATATTGAGTGAAAATTATTCATTCAGTAAAGCGAAGACATGATGTCAGTCATTAAAATGTACAAATTGTGATAAAGTAAGTTAGAAATAATACAAATATAATACAAACATACATTTTAAATAGTTCTCTATATCAATGACTGAACGGAAAAAAATCATGGTGCAGCTGACGGTGGGTGGGGTACGGCGATTTTAGTGATTTTTTCAAAATAAGCGCGATTCTTAAGGCAGTTAAAACCTGGACCGATTTGCATTTTAAAATTTTAGAAGCCCTGATATGCATGTATTCTCATATGGTTCTTATATCAAAGGGGCCACATATAATGCTCATATGAAACCTTTCATATGATATTTATATATTAGGAGTTTCATATAATTTTCATAAATACACAAAACCTGTTTTTTAAAACACATGCATTCTCACTTAATTTTCATAAAAAAATATTTGTCAACTTTTATATGATTCCTATGTGATACTTCTATTAAAGGTTTATTATAAGAATCATCTTGATATTAGTATCATATAATAGGTATCATATGAGAACCATATTAGAAACATATGATACTTCTGGGTGGCAAAATTGGTAGTATATATCAGGAAAAATAACTCAACATGTACTTGGCGTCATCTTCTGTTGCTGCGGAGGCTGCGAAGTGTAGTGGAGTACAGCCAGCATGATCCTGTACATCGACACAGCTACCAGCGTTGAGTAACACCATAACACACCCGTGATGAACATTGGCCGCTGCATAGTGGATAGGCAACCTGTGGTGATAAATGTACGAGATTATGGTCTGCCTGAAGTCATGTCAAAAGCAGTAGTTGTATGGAATGAACAGCAGAACAAATATTGATGAATAGAGTTTAATTACAAGTGGTTTTGAAATACAAGAAATACTTCCTGAGGGAGTGAAATTGCTCCGATATAAAATAAGTACCGTTATATCAGAACAATTTCTCTCTCAAGGAATATATTTACTATATTTCAAAAACACTGGTTATTAAACTATATATTATATATTTTGTGATGATGTATAAGAAAAGACTTTCATTCTTTCAAGTAATCGGCACTGATACATAATGATGTGATGTCACTTTGGTTACCGAGCAATACCGCCCAATGTGAGATATTTACCAGTAGAGCTCTGAGTAGATTTCCCAGTTGAGCTCTTGGGTAGATAAGGCTTTTCTACTCACTGGATATTATTATAAATCATCATAAAATATGTAACATAAACAAGTATTACATGTTAGACTATGTTCATTGTTACCTGGATTATAATGTTTTCTTATTCAATGAACCATGCAGACAAAAACTGATGTTTTGTAACACCAGGACATTCTCTCCTTGCATACTGGATATAAAGTTATCCGCATTGTACATGCGTGATGAAAAGCCTGATCTTACACATTGGGGCAGATAAATCGTTACACGAATCAGCAATGACGTTGATAAAGTCAACAGTTGAATGATGCCACTGTGTAAATGAACTAGGGTTAGGGTTAGTCTCGGCCTGCCAGACCGCATCATGCAGACGTAATACTTTAGATATCGGTCTGGGAAGATGAGAGTCCTGAAGATAAAGCCCTCACTAGCGATTAGCAGATTTTATTCGCGCGTTTCTTCATGCCGTTTGCACGACATCATGTTGTAAATAAACCGACAAAGTCAATGCACCAGTTGTCACTTGCTGCTTCTCACAAATTACAAGTAATAAATTAACATTTAATTTGAAAATACTTTTTTTGAATGTCTCAAAGAATCTTGCAAATCTAGACAAAATCGCCCCCAACGTTAGTGGCAGTTTTCCTTAGACCTCAGTTCTGAATCTGCGTAGCATAGTGTAGCTAAGAAATCAGAACCAGGCCCTGTGAATGAGGCTATAAAACGGACATGCAAAACGGGAGTAGTTGACGTCAATGCAAAATGTTATTGTTATGCAAGGAAAAGAACCAGTCATGATTATCCTGTTCAGATAGGGAAATTCCAATACTCGGTAGGTTTTAATCATACTCGGCGGAGCCTCGGTCCTTATAAAAACTATCATGGATATGTAACACGGGTCAAGTGTTAGAAACCACTGCATGCTAGGTGGTTAACAAAGGACTTTATTGCACCAGACTTGTTTTAGTTCAGTCTTAGCAATCAATCATCAGATGTAGTTTGAACGTGCATTACTGTGTAAGTAATAGAAGCAATTCACCATTATACATGCTGCTCAGGTGAGCTCAAACATTACCTGCCCCCCGTATCCTCCTGGTTAACATTTGCTCCTCCCTTTAGCAGTAATTCAGCTACATCTACCTTCCTGCAAATAACAAATTGGTTTGTTGTTAAACTGCTTTGCAACACATCATTTATGAAAGAGAAATCTTGATTCAACTTAATTTTACTATCAAATCGATTACTGTTTTGCGTCAATGGTCAGTATTTAGAAAATTGGACCGTCTGTTTATGGACCTGACTGACTTTGAGGGACCTGCTTCTTGCACGGGACACTCCTTCTCATTGTGATTAAAAGTTGTGTGAAGTTTCATGAAATTCCCATCAGTTCTTTCACAGTTACGACCGGGACACAAATTTAGACTCATTTGATCTTTGATTTCCAAGTGTGACCATGACCTTGTCAATGAGTCAAATTAGTGTCTCAGCCAAACCACTGTAGGGACTTTCATGAAAAAAAAAACATAATGAAAAGGTGTATGGTATGCATGCATCAGGTCCATACCTCGAAGTTCAAGGTGACACTTGAGGTCAAGTGAGTAAAAATTGTATATCAGCCATAACTTTGGAAGTACTGGAGGGATTTCCAAAGTCAAACTTTCAGCTCAGTTAACCTTATTATATTATGTATAAAAGTAAAAGTAATCTGCATAGTTATATTGTTTTACATCATGAAATCGCAGAGACTGAATGGGCCACAAAAAGTAATACCAATAAGTTAAAAAATGAAACTAAGACCGTACCCGCTACAGGCTGCCGCATGTAGACAGGTCCTCCCACAATCATCACATATATTGAGATCTAGCTCTGGCAACACTGACAGCAGCTTTCTCACACAATCTAAATGTCCATACAGGGCAGCCACATGGATAGGCATCATGCCAAATGCACCTCGCCTGTACCAAAAGAATGAAATAAAATTGTAACAATGCACCTCGCATGTACCAAGACAACGAAATAATATTATAACAATGCACCTCGCATGTACCAAGATAACGAAATGAAACTATAACAAACCATCTCAAACAAAATACAAATCATCAAATTTAAAACACTTTTCAATTTGATTTTTGTTGTTGTTGTTTTTTTCACATGTTTATTAATGGCAGCTGCAGCAAAGGCAATTTAAAATGAACTGATGACAGTAAAGACAGGTTGTTCCTAAGTTTCATTTAAGTATGTGCATTATTTCATCGAATATGGTTTTCTACATATACAGAATACATATTCGATTTGTCGAGTTTGATCAGAGTTATTCCAGAATGTGTCAAGCTTGAACAGAGGTATTCCAGAATGTGTCAAGCTTGACTGGAGGTATTCCAGAATGTGTCATGTTTGAACAGAGGTATTCCAGATTGTGTTGTTAGAACAGAGATATTCTAGAATGTGTCAAGATTGACTTGAGGTATTCCAGAATGTGTCAAGTTTGAACGGAGGTATTCCAGAATGTGTCAAGCTTGACTGGAGGTATTCCAGAATGTGTCAAGTTTGAACAGAGATATTCCAGAATGTGTCAAGCTTGAACGGAGGTATTCCAGAATGTGGCAAGCTTGACCAGAGGTATTCCAGAATGTGTCAAGCTTGACTGGAGGTATTCCAGAATTTGTCAAGCTTGAACAGAGGTATTCCAGTATTTGTCAAGCTTGAACAGTGGTATTCCAGAATGTGTCAAGTTAGAACAGAGGTATTCCAGAATGTGTCAAGCTTGCACAGAGGTATTCCAGAATTTGTCAAGCTTGACTGGAGGTATTACAGAATGTGTCAAGTCTGAACAGAGGTATTCCAGAATTTGTCAAGTTTGAACAGAAATATTCCAGAATGCGTCAAGCTTGATCAGTTATTCCAGAATTTGTCAAGCTTGACTAGAGGTATTCCAGAACTTGTCAAGCTTGACCAGATATTCCAGAATGTGTCAAGCTTGACTGGAGGTATTCCAGAATTTGTCAAGTTTGAACAGAGATATTCCAGAATGTGTCAAGTTTGAACATAGGTATTCCAGAATTTGTCAAGCTTGATCAGCGGTATTCCAGAATGTGTCAAGTTTGAACATATGTATTCCAGAATGTGTCAAGCTTGACCAGAGGTATTCCAGAATTTGTCAAGCTTGACCAGAGATATTCCAAAATGTGTTAAGTTTGAACAGAGATATTCCAGAATTTGTCAAGTTTGACCAGAGTTATTCTAGAATTTGTCAAGCTTAACCAGAGTTATTCCAGAATTTGTCAAGTTTGACCAGAGGTATTCCAGAATGTCAAGCTTGACAAGAGGTATTCCAACAGTTTATCAACAGTTCATGGCCATATCTGGCAGACTTACCTAGTGGGATCTGCCCACTCCCCAGGAGTGTGTTTATCAACAGTTCATGGCCACTGGCAGACTTACCTAGTGGGATCTGCACCACTCTCCAGGAGTGTGTTTATCAACCGTTCATGGCCATATCTGGCAGACTTACCTAGTGGGATCTGCACCACTCTCCAGGAGTGTTTATCAACAGTTCATGGCCATATCTGGCAGACTTACCTAGTGGGATCTGCACCACTCTCCAGGAGTGTGTTTATCAACAGTTCATGGCCATATCTGGAAGCTATATGTAGTGGTGTATTTCCTATTTTATCACAGTAATCCACCTCAGCTCCTATGGATATTATTACACATGAGAAAATACAATAATGTCATGCCCGGGTCATTTTGTTTCTCACCCTCACATACGAACCCTGGGATATAGTAGGAACTTTAAAATGAAAACCTGTCATCTGGCGTTGATTCCTTAGTATGTCCCAACAAATCAACCCTCTACCTCGGAAAAGTTCTGACTGAATATCTCCTCCACAATGTTCACAAGATGACGTTGTTTTTTTAGATTGGCTCCAAAAGTGTTTTTAAAATGGGATGGAAGAGACCAGTTAGTAAGGAAGTTCTCTTAAAAGTCAAATTAAACACTCACATGCTCTGTGAAAACCCCAGAATATCCCAGGGTTGTGGGAGCTGAGGATACAAATAACTTCAAATCGGACACGTATCTACCAGTAAAACATTTTTGCTATTTTGGTTTTATCTGTCTGACTGATGAATTATAGCATTTGTTCAATTGAACAAGCAACAATATACTGAGCAAAAACAAAAAAGCACCCCCTTTTCTTTCCCTTATTATATAGACAGCAAAACAGGAAATAATAAATGATTTATACAGAATACTTAGATCGATCACTACCAATAGTCCAAACAAAAGAATTTTTTGAAAAGTTCAGTACAAAAGGGAGTTATCCCTCTTTTTTTAAAACCATGCATTTTTGGTAAAAACACATAAAATCTACAAACATTGCCTCAATTTGTCCAAGACAATATTCTCTATATGTTGCTTTTGAAAAAATCACAGAAAAACACAACCCTGATTGTGTAGGTAGCAGCTTTTGATTATCAAAATTCTTTCAAGGTTTCCATAGCATCCATAAAAGATTATTACTTTGAAAAATTTGAAATTTCCACATTGAAACTGTTTAAAGGAATATTTAGTACTCAGTGAAATGTGCTTAAAAACTGCAGACATTGTTTAACAAGATGCTCAAGTATTGCAGGGCAATACACGTCCCCTACTGGACCTTTTTCTTAGTAACAGTGACCTTGACCATAAATGCAATCCCAAACTTGCTTTTCATATAAGCCACCTACACACAAGTTTCAAGCCAATCTCATTCCAACGTAAAGTTAATGAGCAGTTGTTTTATTTTTAGTAACAGTGAACTTGACCTTGAACCCAGTGACCTCAAATGCAATTTCAAGCTTCCTTTTCAAATAAGCTATTTACTCATAAAGTTTCATTACAATATCTCATTCCTAAGTAAAGTTACTGAGCAGAAAACATTTTTTCTATTTTTAGTAACAGTGTCCTTGACCTTGATCTCAGTGACCCCAAATGCAATCCCAAGTGTCCGGTTCATATAAGCTACCTACCCATAAAGTTTCAATCCAATATCTTGACCCTGACCCCAGTGACCCCAAATGCAATCCTAAGCGTCCTGTTCATATAAGCTACCTACCCATAAAGTTTCATTCCAATATCTCATTTCTCGTTGAGCAGAAACCATTTTTCTATATTTAGTAACAGTGTATTTTGTATGTTTCTTACAATTTGCCATAGCAACCACAACTTTTGACATATTAATAAAACAAAATGATCTGCATGATCTCCTCATACCCTTTTACCGATACACAAATTTTCATTAACTTATCTAAAGCATTTCCTATGGCAATACCAGCAAAAAAGGGGGTAATTTTTTTTTTTGGTGAGTATATATACACAATTTTACATATTTAAAAGTAGTTCCCTACAACTGTTACATGAAAGTTTACCATCAGCTGTAAATAAATCATGAACATGCCCTAGTGGTTACATGACAAAGGTCATCTGTACTAAAAGGGACACACGGCAATATTGACTACTTTAATATTTGATGTGTCCTATCACCTTGTCTTCATAATATGCATATTTGAAAATCATTCTGAACAATTATTTGGATTGTTCAATTGTTTTTTTCGCATATAACCATTTGTTGATCTTATTGCACCAAAAATATATTTAAAGCTAGGGTAGAGGAATGAAGACAAATTTTCAATTTCCAATTTTCTTCCCTTTCGTTAAATTAATATGCAAGTAGATTTAAAGTCATTTGACAATGATACTGAATTAATTGAGTTGATAATTATAATGGTTGATAACTGCTTCAAGACTGCCGTGTGTCCCTGTAAGAGTTAGCTTACTGAATACCAACACCGCGTATTCATTAAAACAGAAGCAGTGACAGGTAAACATTTTTGCCATGCACCTGTACCACTCAAATCCATGCTATGTTTCAAACAGCTAACAGAAGCGCAATATGCATATATTTATATTTTCTAAATTTTAAATATCTATTGCTTTCTTTTCGTTCAAAAAACTCCTTTCTTTTGAAAAGGTCATGTTCTTTGAAGCTGTATGTAATGGTTTAAACTGATGCTTTATTCTTAAAGTCAAAACCACTATGTCTAGGCACCTCAATATCTAGGCACCACAATGTCTAGGCACCTCAATATCTAGGCACCACAATGTCTAGGCACCTCAATATCGGTGTGGTTATTAGACTTCTGCCAATACAGGCACATAACAACTATATACATAAATACATGTCGTTTAACATAAAAATTATATACAGTCAAACATTTCAAGATGTAAACCTCTACTTGCAGTATGTATTCACCTCAATTACCTCTGGGCGCTCAATGCAGATTATACCTTTCAGACCCGTAGCCAGCCCTGAAAATTAACCTAACCAAGGAAAATCTGTTACCTGGCCCACTCTGCCTTGAATGAATTTTTTTGTTTTATACATGCAATTTCCTACATTTAAGCATATCTGGAATAATATTTTAGCTACATATCTGAATTTACACATGTTTGACATGAGCAGGATGCCAAATTGAGTGTGATCAGTGAACTGTTGTGTTCAATTCTTCCTTGCTACAAAAACATAGCATAAGCTCTACTTTAACCGTAAGAAAGTACACATTGAGGGATGAACGTAAAACTATTATAACGGTATATAAACAAGAAAATCAATAGAACCGACGGATAATGCCCGAAATGTATCCTCAACTTACCATATGGCCTAGCAGTTTGTAATTTGCAGTCTCATAAATAGTTTTGAAGTTATGCTCGGACAAGAATTCCAAGTATAAAATTACAAAGGGGAATTATTCTAATTTGAATGAAGACAGAGTTATGGTCCTTGCACTCTGCACGTCCTCTCATTGCCCTCTATCATTGTGTTAAGTTTCATTGCAGTCCCATAAGTAGTTTTAAAGTAATGCTCCGGACAAACATTCTAAGAATAAAATTACAAGGGGCAATAACTCTAAGTTGAATGATGACAGAGTTATGGTTCTTGCACTCTGCACTTCCTCTCATTGCCCTCTATCGATGTTTCAAGTTTCATTTGATATCCTTCAATACTTTTTGAGTTATGCTCCGGACAAAAGTGTAACAGACGGATGGAAGGACGGACGGACAGACGGACAAAGCGGCGACTATATGCTACCCAGAAAATTTCGGGGAGCATAATAAAGAACAAGTCACAATAGTTTCGCATTGAGCCCTTAACACTGACCTATCACGACAGGCCACATAATGACATAGGTATGCTTACAGGCAACAAGATGTTAATCCTGGTATCAAGAGCATCATGCCTTAGTAAATCAACAGCTTTTTAATAAAATAACAGTTTTGTTAAGGTTTCCACATATTTTCATGGAAGATATCTTGAATCGAGATCCGCAACCAATCAAATAGTTGATACAGTTTCGTCACTTGTGCTTATGTATTTATGTTTACGTAGAACGGCCATGTAAACAGAGAGGCAGCCGGTTAAAAAAATCAGTAACTGAAAACTAGCTGTTTTGTATGTTACAGTACCAAATGGAACACCTTGGCGACCTGCTGTTTTTGTGACTGAATTCCAATTCGTACGAACATTTATATTTTCTTTGTTCAAATGCACAAATTTCAAACATGTAACAACTATAAAACATATGTTATTAAAGATTATATTATGTAACAAGCGATTAATTCTAGATTTAACATGTTTATGAGACTAAACATAAAAGTCTGTGATACAACTGATTTATTGTAAAGAGAATAGAATGAGTGTTAATACAAATGACAGTTAGCTGTTAGTGTCTCACCATGCTCAATAAGGGTTTGGGCACGGGTAAATCGTCCATGCAAGGCAGTCATGTGTAAAGGCGTTCTTCCATCATCACACTAAAACAGAAATGGAAAAATTTTGGTAATTTTGGTAACTTTGCTGGCTTCTTATTGTAATGGACTGAAATGTTTAATATTCAATTCTTTTAAAAAAAACATGCCATAGGTAAATGGTCACTGTACAAATTCACTGGACATGCAAATTATCATGAAGAAACCTGTTTGAAATATATATCATAAGATTGTCGCTGAATAAAATGTCACGCCCGCACACCAAACGCGAAAAAATAGATTCTGATTCCATCCACTGGACTTTCTGTCAAATGCAAGGGGTGCAACTCATATCAATTCAATTAGGTCCCATGGGACAGCTTAATGTAAAACTAAAACTAAAATTAACAAGGTGAATGACCTGTTAAATTAGAGGTCAATCACTGTTATTTGAGGATTTTCTCTTCTGGATCTATCAAACAATGATCAACATTCGGTTGATCTACTGTAAGTAGTTTCTGAGAATTATGACTAAACACAAACACTTAGCATTCATGCCTACGACTTCGTTCCCGCCGATGCCGATGGAAAAAAAGAGACAAATTATGCCAATATTTTCAACACTTTCGCTACAGTCAATGCCAGCATAAATGATGCTGATTTAATGCACTGAACCATCAAATTAGAGTGCCCAGGTCAAAAATGGTCTACATACATTTGACACCTGACTTCCAGACAGTTATTAAAGAGTAACACCTCATCAAGGTGGATCCTCAATTGTTGTACCTTATTCCTATGTCATGGTTTAGGTGTGAGAATCAGGACATAAATATTGTAAGTTGGTGAACATGCATACATGCAAAGTAGTAATCAGTGCGAATTACAATATTTTCTGTTTGTGAATGAATGACTGGATAGTGCTGTTCCATTACCTCTGTAAAGCAAGTAATGACGCTGAAATGAATTAAATTGAATTGGGTTTTAATTAAGGCGCACCAACACATGAAAGGTTATATGGCTCATCCTCCATGTACATCGAGATAAAATATGGAAAATGGGCCTAGAACCTTCTCACCCTGAACTGCAGAGTTGCTGCAAATTCTATCGCAGAAACTCCATTTACGCTGGAGCCACGTTTATTGAGTTTTTGCCACTGCTCTTTTGATGCGACGCTGAAATGGCAGGGCTTTTTTTCATAGGGGGAAATTTTTCGCGATAAACATGAAAAAATATTGTGATTTTTCTAGTTATATGGGGAATGGAAACTGAAAACTTGAGTTTGCAAATATGCGTTTGGAGCATTTTAGATGAAAAGAGTGCATTATCAGATAAACTTTCTTCAATAAATGTATCCAAAACAAGTGAGTGATTTACTAAAATAAATAAAAGTTTTTACCCTGGATTAAGGGCATATTCTCAGCAAAATAGAAGGAAAAAGTAGGCCATTTTGCTAAGGGAGTATGAAGAGAAAAAAGTCCTAAATGGACATATACAACACAATATACATATTTTATGACTGGATTTGATGAAATCACAGAAGTCAATGGGTAGTTCAATATGTCGGTGTAAGTACCATTCGGGACATAAACATATGTTGAAAATACAGCAGATACTTGTCTTATATTTTGTTTTGTTTCAATGTCTCCCATTCCCAACCTCTGAAACTGCATCCTACTTCCATCTTAAAGTCCAAAACTTTACAGTGGAGATAACTCTGTCAGAGTCTATCCTATCGTCTAATGTATTGAGTTTGTTTCGTTATGCAAAAAGAAAATAATTACTACTTGAAAGTCTTAGCTTACATTTATAACTGTAAAGGAACATTAAGGGATAAGCGAGATTTTCTTTTTTATATTTTTTCATTGATCAGTAACTGATTTGTCCAGTTTGAACATCCGGTATCTTTTGCATTTCCTTTATTCAATAGCATTCAAAACAATCTAAATAATGTCCAGGCAACCACATTCTTTAAGAAAAACAACTTATGATTTATTGTTTTATAAAGGGAATGTAGCCACACAGACAAACAATCATTATTATTTAGAGTTCTGAAAAAGAGTCATAACTTCTTTGTTTATCATCGGAATTTGGTATTTATTTACCCTTTTTCAAGGTTTTCAGAATTCTCATGAGTAAAGATTGTTTGGCTGTGTGGCTACATTATTCCCTTTAAAACAACCCCATCTGTATTTCTACACACTTTGTTTATCGGCTCTGTCTTTGTCAATAAGAACTCTGAGCATCTGAATCGCTGAGTAGTATATTCTTATGGGAGACGACAACACATTCCATGCTCGACTTGTCAACTTCAGATTTATCATAGTGTTTGATTATCCATGCTTAATTTGTCAACTTTAGATTTATTGTGTTGGGTGGGTGGATCCATGCTTGTCAAGTTCAGATTTACTGTATTGTAGTGAGGGGTTGAAAATCCATGCTTAACTTATCAAGTTCAGATGTATTGTGTTGTGGTGTTGGGTGGGGAGGGGGTGCGGGGTGATAATCCATGCTTAACTGTGTTGTGGTGGTGGTGGTGGGGTGGGGGTGGGGGGAGGATTTATTGTGATGTGGCGGAGGGTTTATTATCCATGCTTGTCAAGTTCAGATTTATTGAAATGTGGTGGTGGGGGTTTGATTATCTATGCTTGTCAAATTCCGATTTAATGTGTTGTGGTGCGGGGTTGATTATCTATGCTTAACTTGTCAAGTTCAGATTTATTGTATTGTGGTGGTGGAGGGTTTATTATCCATGCTTAACTTGTCAAGTTCAGATTTATTGTATTGTGGTGGAGGGTTTATTATCCATGCTTGTCAAGTTCAGATTTATTGTGATGTGGTGGGGGAGGGTTTATTATCCATGCTTGTCAAGTTCAGATTATTGTGTTGTGGTGGAGTGTTTATTATTCATGTTTAACTTGTCAAGTTCAGATTTATTGTGATGTGGTGGGGGAGGGTTTATTATCCATGCTTGTCAAGTTCAGATTATTGTGTTGTGGTGGGGGGTTTATTATCTATGCTTAACTTGTCAAGTTCAGATTTATTGTGTTGTGGTGGTGGGGGGTTTATTATCTATGCTTAACTTGTCAAGTTCAGATTTATTGTGTTGTGGTGGAGGGTTTATTATCCATGCTTGTCAAGTTCAGTTTTATTGAATTGTGGTGGTGGAGGGTTGATTATCCATGCTCAACTTGTCAGGTTCAGATTTATTGTGATGTGGTGGAGGGTTTATTATCCATGCTTGTCAAGTTCAGATTTATTGTATTGTGGTGGTGGAGGGTTGATTATCCATGCTCAACTTGTCAGGTTCAGATTTATTGTGTTGTGGTGGAGGGTTTATTATCCATGCTTGTCAAGTTCAGATTTATTGTATTGTGGTGGTGGAGGGTTGATTATCCATGATCACTTGTCAGGTTCAGATTTATTGTGATGTGGTGGGGGGTTTATTATCCATGCTTGTCAAGTTCAGATTTATTGTGATGTGGTGGTGGAGGGTTGATTATCCATGCTTAACTTGTCAAGTTCAGATTTATTGTGATGTGGTGGTGGAGGGTTGATTGTCCATGCTCAACTTGTCAGGTTCAGATTTATTGTGATGTGGTGGTGGAGGGTTGATTATCTATGCTCAACTTGTCAAGTTCAGATTATTGTGTGGTGATGGAGGATTGATTATCCATGCTCAACTTGTCAGGTTCAGATTTATTGTGATGTGGTGGTGGAGGGTTGATTATCCATGCTCAACTTGTCAAGTTCAGATTATTGTGTGGTGGTGGAGGGTTGATTATCCATGCTTGTCAGGATCAGATTTATTGTGATGTGGTGGTGGAGGGTTGATTATCCATGCTCAACTTGTCAAGTTCAGATTTATTGTGTTGTGGTTGTGGGGTTTATTATCCATGCTTAACTTGTCAAGTTCAGGTTAATCATGGGGGTTGATTATACATGCTTAACTAGTCAATCCAACCAGTCCACTAAAACTTCCTTAGAGGGAACGAAACAAGATCAGACATGAAACTTCAAAGCTTGCATTTAAAATGTAAATTTCTGGAAAAATAAAAATTTATTGAAATCAAATATTTACAATTCAGCAAAAAAAATAGACATGATAAAAACTAAGTGCCTTAACCAACAAGTAAAACAAGGTGCGGAGATAGTTGGCATACCACTCAGAATTATGTATTAGGCTCGAGGATTAAAAATAATTTATAGGCATTTGCATTTATTTTTTTGTTCCGCCTATTCTTGCATCAGTCCCCAATCCAAGCTGTTAGTGGGTCTGGTTAACGTATAACAAGAACAGCTCCTATATAATCCATACCACCATCTTGTACGAGAGATTGGGCTCTCGCATGTCGCCCGTGGCGTGTGCTCACATGTAGGGCTGTCCAGCCATCTTTACTCTAAAATTAACATGATAGCGATAGAAGTGTAGAACTATTTTGGGAAATAACTTCCTTTAGTGATCTTTGTTTTTTACAAAACATATGTTGGGTAGCACTTTCACCAGACCTAGTTTATTTCTGTGACCAGAAAACATATTCATTTCTATATCTGAAGATGAGTTGAACCTAGAACCATCATTTATTAAGAAGAATATTACGAATCAGTACCTGCATGCTTCATATTTCGAGGTATAAATTCTGTAAAATACCAAGTGATAAAAAACATCACTCTCCAGAAAGATATGCAAAAACAACACAGATGATTTGTGTGTACAAAATACAATGTATGGAGTTCTTTTTTATTGAGTATTGGTTCGGAATATATTACTTTTTTATCAATTTTAATGACATTTCCAAACTGCCATTAAACCGTAATCTTAGTAAACATGCATACTTCCAAAAAAACAAAACAGAAATGCAAAAGAGATTTTGGTATAAAATGGTAAGAAAATGTATATCACAAAATAACAGTCATGCCAAGAACGAGGTAAAACACCAGTTCAGTTCAGTATACGCAGAAAAGGGGTACACGCAAGATTCGTGCCTAAGATATGAATGAGCAGGACAGAACTTAACCATGCTGCGGTATATCGATTTGGCGTACTTCCATTTTTTCTTCTCGCGACAGCGCTTGCCAATTTGTTGTTGCCCTGTTGGAAGGTATAAAGCACGTATTTGCTATTGAGTATATTTGTGCAAAATCTGGTCTCGCAGTAAGTGTCCGTAGTTTTATCAGTTTTTCAGAGATGTAAACGTCAATAAAGAGAGTGGAATCTAAACACAAACTAGAATAAATATAACAGAGGAATAATAAAAGCAAATGAAAAGTTCCCCTTACAAAATAATGCTCAAGATATTTATATGTTTTACAATCTTTTTTAATTTTTATTTTTCAGAAATAGAAATGGACTAAAATATTCCTGCCAATTATCTAACTGGAAAAAAAAACACAAGCCAAAACTTGGCACCACAGACAGTTTCCATACCGTATAATTAAAAACTTGTAAATTAGTAAACAAATGTCAGAAATAAGATTGGGATATTCACTCTGCCCTTGAATGACATATAAACTCAGATTCTATATACCTGGGATAATATGAAGTCATGAGCTAGACAAAACATTATATTGAATCATCTATTGTTTCTTCTACCTCTGAGTAAATCTATATCCATAATCTGTGTTTAAATACACAAGGATAACACTTAAAATACAATGGCTGGAAATCTTTTCTCGCACTTGTGATAAAAGAAGATAATATTTCATTCCTAAAATACCGTAATGTACCCATAAAACCTATTTTCTTCACTCAGTAGTGTAGCCCTTATCGGAAAGCTTTGGAAGCTTTTGAATTATGTTTTAACGACATGATAACTGGTCTCTGTCCTAGAACTAGCTAAGGATAATTTTTATTTTCCTTTACGAGAGGCAACCATGTCTGATAGGTGAGAAATAAATATTACAACGGCTACCTGTAATTTTGTTGACGCCCCCTCTGTCACCAGTATTTCTAGACATATACCTCCATGTGTAGATGCTGCTGCGTAGTGGAGAGGGGTCTGCAATATACAAATGTTTATAATGCAACATTTACATTCCAGCGATTTGTTTCATCCTTTTGGGAATGGTACTAGTACCTGTTCACTTGGGGAAATTCCTATTGTTTTGCCCTCAATTGGAAACTGTTCACTGTCAAACAAAAGATTAATGCTTGATTAAATACTTTGCAAACACATTAGCATGTATACATAGTAGTGAAGCGTCTTCCACAGAAATAATTTTATAAGGGATAGGGGAAATTAAATTTGAACATCATGGGGTGGGTGTGGGAGGAAGTTACCCTTGGATACCCAATATTTTTAGAGATCAAGTAGAACATGCAAAGGATTCATTGATTAGTTAATAATACTGAACAATAAATAATAAAATTTCTGATTGGCTGCATTTATAATTAGATCTTTCAATGGCTGTCTCAACACCAGCTGTGTGTAAATAGGTGTGATACGCAATTAGCAAACTAACAGCACTAACTGGCTAATAACTTCACGGGTGGCCCGAGGAATGAGAGGATTAGATGATGGTTATTACGGTCATTTGGTTAACTATGGCCTGATCTATTGGTAGTCAGTTTTACAAGGGGAGGGCTGGCGTGGCGCAGTCGGTAGCGCGGCGGATTTGTAACCGGAGGCCCCGGGTTCAATCCTCCGTGGTGCCACTGAGTTCCATCGGTGTGTTCTTGGGCAAGACACTTTCCCTTAGCCTCGTCTGTCGGAAGGGGACGTAAACCGGGCGGTCCCGTGTATCGGTCTATCCTCCGAGCACATTGAAGAACCATAGGATAATAAGAGTAGGGCATGTTCCCGGATTCCTATGTATCCTTCCCCTCTCTCTGGGGCGGCTCTAAATAACCTATACTGTGTTGATGAGCCGTTAAACAACATTCAATTTTACAATGGGTAACATAGGCAGTACATTTTTTGTATTTTTAAATAAAATAATCACCACTTGTGGTCGCCATATCATAGAAATAATCGCAATTTTAATACTAGATGTAGTCGATGGTGAGCCATCGCAGATCCCCACCTTTCTGAAGTGTAAGTCAGAAATGCAAGGATTATCTCCCCTAGCTCCGTTTTCCGACACTGCATCAAAATTTCTCAAAAGTCTCATGCACATCCCTGGCAATATGCCAATCAACCCCCAAAGTTTGTATCTGCCATACATCATGATAAACAATACCATAGCTCCCTAGCAATAGTAGTCGGAAAAGACCTCAAAAATTTACCGTTTCACTTCATATACCGAGTCCAAAAAGATCACTAATTTCTAAAATCCATTACATATTTTCATAAACACATATCTTCTGTATCTGTAAATACAGACTTAACTCCAATTCAAATCTGTATATAAAACATAAAACAGTCTTACCAGACCCATATTGTTAACAGCATTTATCTGGGCGCCATAGCTCAACAGTTCCGTCACCACCACATCCTGGCCATTGTGACATGCCACATGTAAGGCTGTGTTGCCGTAGCAATTGACCGCATCAACTTCTACACCCAGTTCCAAGAGGAGCTTGACCACGCTGACCTGACCACTGGAGGCACCAGCATGAAGTGGTGTGTACATCTGAAATGTTGGTCAAGGTTAGTTATTTACACAATGTATTTCCTGACGAAGCTGGTTATTTATAAATGTTATGAAAACTAAAACCACAGAACAAGGTGATAAAGCGATCAATGCAGTAGTAGGCTGGGGCCAAAGAATGGCCAATTGCCATTCCCATGGTTGAATGGGTTGGGTGAATGGTGTTTTATGGCATTTCCAGCACATTTTAGGCTATATATAACGGTTGATTTTTTTGTGGTGGATGCAGATCATCCACTTTACCCTGGGTTGAACCAGTACTATATACCTCCCACCATCCATAAGAATCAACACTTTCGAGCTCTCAGTGGCATTGCAAATCACAGCGGTGAGAGGCGAGAAAGTTCCAAATGCAGCGTCTTTACCATACTGGCCACGGAAGCGCTCCCCACAATACTTATTACCTGTTTATCACTCTCAATATTTCAACATGATTATGACTATTCAAATTTTCGCCACACAAGATGCCCTGTGATGACTTTATGAACAAGATGTGCGGATTGTGTCAACGTTTAACGGTATTGACTTGTTTGCCCGTAACAAAATACTCACAATAATTCGAAAAACATTCAGGACAAAACGTGGTTTTACAGAGTAAAGTTGGTAAAGCACAATTTTCATATCAAATCTCACCTGCTTGTCTTGGCAGTTTAGCTCCGCCCCACTTTCTACCAACATTCTTACAATCTCCACATGTCCCATGTACGCCGCCCAGTGAATTGCTCGACGATCTTTTTTATCAAAGGCGTTTATCGTGGCACCTTGGTCAAGTAGCAGTTTTATCATCTGCAAAAGTATGGAATATTAGATGATGGCAATATGTTTAACATTTCACTGAGGTTATTTGCAACAATAATAAAGTAAACATGTTGAACAGAACACAGCCGTTTTTATTTTGATACACATTCACAGTCTTTGAATTAAAATGTTTGAGTCACTAGCCAAAATTCTTATATAATCAATGAAAATCTGTACGTTTTCCTTTAGCCCGACTACATAAATTAAAAAAAAATCCCTAGCCCGAATGACAGTTTACTAGCCCCGGGCTTCGGGCTAGTGGGTTAATTCGAAGACTGCATTCATTATTCTATTCTCAACTAGTTGTTACCATATCTCTATGAAAATGAGCGTTATTTACTCCAAATCAACAGCCTCTATATACTGCAACCCTATAGGAAGCTCAGTCTCACATAATCAACACCCTCTATATACTGCAACCCTATAGGAAGCTCAGTCTCACATAATCAACACCCTCTATATACTGCAACCCTATAGGAAGCTCAGTCTCACATAATCAACATCCTATATATGCTGCAACCCTATAGGAAGCTCAGTCTCACATAATCAACACCCTCTATATACTGCAACCCTATAGGAAGCTCAGTCTCACATAATCAACAGCCTCTATATACTGCAACCCTATAGGAAGCTCAGTCTAACATAATCAACAGCCTCTATATACTGCAACCCTATAGGAAACTCAGTCTCACACAATCAACATCCTCTATATACTGCAACTCTATAGGAAGCTCAGTCTCACACAATCAACAGCCTCTTTATACTGCAGCCCTATAGGAAGCTCAGTCTCACATAATCAACAGCCTCTATATACTGCAACCCTATAGGAAGCTCAGTCTCACATAATCAACAGCCTCTATATACTGCAACCCTATAGGAAGCTCAGTCTCACATAATCAACAGCCTCTATATACTGCAACCCTATAGGAAGCTCAGTCTCACATAATCAACAGCCTCTATATACTGCAACCCTATAGGAAGCTCAGTCTAACATAATCAACAGCCTCTATATACTATAATCAACAGCCTCTATATACTGCAACCCTATAGGAAGCTCAGTCTAACATAATCAACAGCCTATATATACTGCAACCCTATAGGAAGCTCAGTCTCACATAATCAACACCCTCTATATACTGCAACCCTATAGGAAGCTCAGTCTAACATAATCAACAGCCTCTATATACTGCAACCCTATAGGAAGCTCAGTCTAACATAATCAACAGCCTCTATATACTGCAACCCTTTAGGAAGCTCAGTCTCACACAATCAACATCCTCTATATACCGCAACCCTATAGGAAGCTCAGTCTCACAAAATAAACATCCTCTTTATACTGCAACTCTATAGGAAGCTCAGTCTCACATAATCAACAGCCTCTATATACTGCAACCCTATAGGAAACTCAGTCTCACATAATAAACATCCTCTATATACTGCAACCCTATAGGAAGCTCAGTCTCACACAATCAACAGCCTCTATATACTGCAACCCTATAGGAAGCTCAGTCTCACACAATCAACATCCTCTATATACTGCAACCCTATAGGAAGCTCAGTATCACCCTATATGAAGCTCAGTCTCACATAATCAACATCCTCTATATACTGCAACCTTATAGGAAGCTCAGTCTAACATAATCAACAGCCTCTATATACTGCAACCCTATAGGAAACTCAGTCTCACATAATAAACATCCTCTATATACTGCAACCCTATAGGAAGCTCAGTCTCACACAATCAACAGCCTCTATATACTGCAACCCTATAGGAAGCTCAGTCTCACACAATCAACATCCTCTATATACTGCAACCCTATAGGAAGCTCAGTATCACCCTATATGAAGCTCAGTCTCACATAATCAACATCCTCTATATACTGCAACCCTATAGGAAGCTCAGTATCACCCTATATGAAGCTCAGTCTCACATAATCAACATCCTCTATATACTGCAACCCTATAGGAAGCTCAGTATCACCCTATAGGAAGCTCAGTCTCACATAATCAACATTCTCTATATACTGCAACCCTATCATCCTCTATATAATGCAACCCTATAGGAAGCTCAGTCTCACACAATCAACATCCTCTATATACTGCAACCCTATAGGAAGCTCAGTCTCACATAATCAACACCCTCTATATACTGCAACCCTATAGGAAGCTCAGTCTCACATAATCTACATCTTCTATATACTGCAACCCTATAGGAAGCTCAGTCTCACATAATCAACACCCTCTATATACTGCAACCCTATAGGAAGCTCAGTCTCACATAATCACATCGTCTATATACTGCAACCCTATAGGAAGCTCAGTCTCATATAATCTACATCCTCTATATACTGCAACCCTATAGGAAGCTCAGTCTCACATAATCAACATCCTCTATATACCGCAACCCTATAGGAAGCTCAGTCGCACATAATCAACACCCTCTATATACTGCAACCCTATAGGAAGCTCAGTCTCACATAATCAACATCCTCTATATATATATACTGCAACCCTATAGGAAGCTCAGTCTCACATAATCAAAACCCTCTATATACTGCAACCCTTTAGGAAGCTCAGTCTCACATAATCACATCGTCTATATACTGCAACCCTATAGGAAGCTCAGTCTCACATAATCAACATCCTCTATATACTGCAACCCTATAAAAAGATGTCTCACATAATCAACACCCTCTATATACTGCAACCCTATAGGAAGCTCAGTCTCACATAATCAACATCCTCTATATACTGCAACCCTAAAGGAAGCTGTCTCACATAATCAACACCCTCTATATACTGCAACCCTATAGGAAGCTCAGTCTCACATAATCAACATCCTCTATATATATATACTGCAACCCTATAGGAAGCTCAGTCTCACATAATCAACACCCTCTATATACTGCAACCCTATAGGAAGCTCAGTCTCACATAATCAACATCCTCTCTATATATATACTGCAACCCTATAGGA
Organism: Cyrtodaria siliqua; assembly: GCA_037043455.1. Lineage (NCBI taxonomy): Eukaryota > Metazoa > Mollusca > Bivalvia > Adapedonta > Hiatellidae > Cyrtodaria > Cyrtodaria siliqua. The sequence goes on from JAWPHD010011151.1 coordinate 65,595, forward strand.
AGCTCAGTCTCACATAATCAACACCCTCTATATACTGCAACCCTATAGGAAGCTCAGTCTCACTTAATCAACATCGTCTATATACTGCAACCCTATAGGAAGCTCAGTCTCAGATAATCAACACCCTCTATATACTGCAATCCTATAGGAAGCTCAGTGCAGGGCTGTACAAATCCTATAGCCCGACGCCCGGGACTAGTCCAAAACCAAAGTCGGGCGTGTCACTTTTTCAAAGATTTCAGTCCCGGACTAGTCCAATTTTAAAAAAAGAGAAAGTCGGGCGTGTCACTGTTTGAAAGATTTCAGTCCCAGATCTGTCAAATTTACAATGTCGGCCACCTGTCATAAAACAACCCCAGCACACTTCTCAACGTAATCCTTTAATTGCACTCGCTTATGTAATGCAATTAGCATCCACAGCGGCGATCATCCAATACCCCGGGCAATTTTATCAACAATCAACCATGCCGGAAGTCCCGCCTCCAAATTACTTAAATTGACAGTGGGCATTGTCGACATTATCCAATCAATTGACCCGATCTATTTTAATCCAGACCTGCTAGCCAATGAAACGACTACCACATGTTAATCACATGTTCGTCACATGGTTACCTGTTTGTCACGTGGTGAGCTGAAAATGGCGATACACTGAAACAATAACACTAACACGTTGATTAATTCGCAATCAGGCCGATTTGTCGGCAATCTTTCGATGAGTAAAGAAACTCAGGACGTTTGATAATGGAAGCATGTTTGATATGAAACAGTAGGTGTGATTTTTTATTGTTTCTCAGTGTATTGTTGAGCGTAATTGTAACAGACTTGAAAGGCGGGTGGGGTAACGGTTTGTGCATAGTTAGTGTACTAATTACGTTCGAAGAATTGAGTTGTCAAACAAATAAAATAAAAACAAAATGATACACATAATCAGTTTGATTTCGTATTCATGGTATTCGGCAGTGCTAACGTTTACATTTCAAAAATGAGTTTGTTGAACTTTTTCACTGTTAAAAATAAGGAAAATTTTCAGAGTGAAAGCGAAAGTGAAAGTAAAAATAAAAAGAGGAAAAATGTAGAATGTGATACACAGCCAATCAAAAAGTCAAAATCATCTGATGTAGTGGACAAAAACATAAAAATAAAATGTTTATGTTGATTCACATGTTATTTATTTTTTGCATTAGGTAAAATGGTAATAAAGTTAAGAATCTCATCTGTAGCCCCTTACCTATATAAAGTTATGACTTTTTTCTTTCCATTAAATGATTATCTGAACTGTAATATGAAACTCAATATCTATATTGAAATTTAAAAATGCAGATGTGATTCTTACTATTGCTACTGTTTCACCCAATGGCAGTCTACAATCTATACCACTGAAACATACAATACATTAATTGTCTGAAGAGTAAATAAGGATTGTTTCCTTTACTGTGTGTAATGAATTGTAATGAGTATGCAAGACGCAGTTTTAACATATTGAAAAATCGAAAAAATTCAGGACTTGTGTCCATTTTTTGGGACTATTCACAATTTTTTGGGACTAGTCACTTTTGACAGGGTAGTGGCTAAAAAAAATATGTGTACAGCCCTGCAGTCTCACATAATCAACACCCTCTATATACTGCAACCCTGTAGGAAGCTCAGTCTCACATAATCAACATCAACTAATCAAAACCACAGACAAACAATAGCGTGTGTTACTGTATCATAATAAAACGTATATACTCCGACATCAACAAGCTCCGAACATTAGGACCACTTTGTTTTTTTAAAATCTTGGTACCGTATTTTACCTTGTATAGTACGGTTTTTTGTTACCACTTTTACGGGTTCCGAAAGGGGGGTGCGTACAATATAAGGAAACAATAAAAAGAACTTTTTTTTTCTTGCAGGAAATCGATGTCTGGGAAGAAAAACGTTGACGACGAACAAACATTGAGACAGAAAATTGTGAATACCGCTAATACACAATTTTTTCGTAATTTTCTCGCTTCATATAAGTAATATATTGACTTAATCCGATTTATAAATGAATAAAGTGTATTATGATGCTTTTTTTTGTATAAATGTTTGCATGTTTGTTGTAAAACTTCAATAAATTGTGTGAAAAATCGTCCCTCGATCTTTTTGTTTATATCGCGTGACGTAATATCACGTGACTTCCAGCTGTTTAGACTGGTACATACTGGTTACATGTAGTATTTTTACAGTTCTATTCTATTCTTATATTTATAGGATATTATTTAATATTTTATAAAAAATTAATGAAGTTTTTGCTTTATTTTGAAATACATATATTTTAGACGGCGTAGAAAGGCAGAATCACCCTACTTTGAAATGGCAATTATTCAATAATGCTTGTTACCCTTGTGAAAACATGCTTACCGGTACACATTTGATGATTGATAATTGGGTCAAACAATATCGCACCTCGGCTGCAGTTTTGACACATTATAAACACGGGTAGAATGGGTTATTCTATTTTTATAATCCTTTGAAGTTGCCGCGAGTATCGACTATTTCTGAGGATGCACTTTGACACGCCGTGTGACCTTTACCAGATTTAGCCATGGGGTACAGGTAACTTATCACGCGTTACACATCTGATTCACTTATGATAAACTCTGGTTCCCGTGAATACACAATGTTAGTATAATCGGCGTAATGGATTACGGTAACCAACGACTTTGTTGTGTTTTAGTAGATGTAATTATCGGATTACGGACAATTATCTGCGGCATTATAATTGGCTCTTTGATGAGATAATACAAGATAGGTACTCCCCTGAAGATTGGCAATTAATGATTGAAGTAATTATATTTTCTTTTGTACGCTAATTATCTCGATCGTGAATTTTTTTTTTTTTTTATTTTTTTTTTTTTTTTTTCGTTGAATGGTTCATCTAGGAAAACTACTACTGTCAACACAAATAAATAAACACGCCCACACCCCTCCCATTATTTTATTTTACCACTATTACTACAATACATCACAGTCTGAATATGCGTTATACAAATGAAAATGAAAAGCTTCTTCTGTTCATGTTTCTTAACAAATGACTTCACCTTTATCTGAAAAAGAAAGCATAATATTTTGATGCGTATTATACACGGAAACAACTTTTTTACCCCAGTTTTGACCTCCGAGAAGGGGGTGCGTACTATACACGGGTGCGTATTATACAAGGTAAAATACGGTAACCATCTCACAAGCTCAGTGGATAAGGCTTAGGCTTTATATCTACAAGACTCTGCCCCAAGTGGGTTCGCTCCCTTGAGGAGACATGTCTGAAGCGAAATTTCATACTTCACCTCATTTTTCACTGAGGTTACTTTCCTAATATAAACTAATATGATGTGTTTATGGACCATAAAATCCAATTTTATTTCTGGTACTCACCTCTTTATGGCCGTTGAATGCAGCATGGTGCAGACTAGTTCTTCCACCGCGGTCGGACACGTTCACGTTTGTGAGGTGTGGTATCAATGCCTCGGCACATCTCACGGCGTTGTTGGCAGCAGCGACGTGCAGCGGGGTCTGCCAGTTCTTGTCACGGGCATTCACATCAGCCTGATGTTTAAGGAGAATTTTCACTGTGTCCTAGAAACAAGGAAAAACTTTGGATATAGGTTATATTGAGCAGGAATTATTTGCCTTTATAAACACTTATGGTTTCTTAAAAGCAAGACTTTGCTTATTCTAACCCATAACAGAGATGATGCCACATGGAAGTGTATAATATGACAGCCAAATTTGTATTCAGGGCATGAAAAAGTAAAAATTAAGATTCTTTAGTAATTTGACCATTCAAATATTACATATACGTAAGATGGGAAACACAGTAACTGATGTTCATGCTCTGGTATTGTTGCACCCTATTTCCACATGCTGTAACTGAAGCAACTGGTTTGGAAATAGTGTTTCCTTGTTTTGGTATGCTTCTTAATGGTTTTGTTATACGTAACGAATTTCTTACTGTTTAGTTGTAACGAGGTGCAGTATTTCTAGAACTTTCAAGATATGAAACTGAAATTATTAATCTGGCATAGTTTGGGAAGTAATATATTGTATTGTATTGATTTTGTATTCCCCTCCGCTATAAGATATCCCAGAACCTGCTGACCATTTTACACTTTAATAAGCATATTCTGCCTTTTAAAGTACAGTTTGCAGTTCAATATGTAGTTCACATTCATTTGTGCCCCATTGGTGGTTTCACGATTACACATACACATATGTACCACATCAGCTGTACCGCATACACAAACCCACCTCACTTAGGTGGTTTCACGATTACACATACACATGTACCGCATACACAAACCCTTTGGTGGTTTCATGATACCAAATACACATAATTATGTACCGCATATACAACCCACCTCACTCTTGGAGCAACACGACCTATGTAGAGGTGTCAGCCATTTATTGTCTTTAGTATTCACCCTTGCACCATTCATAATAAGTAGATCAGCAATCTCAGCCTCGCCACAATATGCAGCCGAGTGCAGTGGACTCCTTTTTTCACAATCCTGATAAACAAGAAGACAAGATTTTATTATTTATAAATAAATGAATCACAAAGCAGAAAATATTTATTGAAAGCATGATTAAGCCTCTTGCAAATAATAAAATAAAAAAGTTATGGAAGGTGGTCATCTTTTATTTCTACCCTCTGAGTTACAAGGGCATTTGGAAGGACAACATGATTTATTTATATACCAAAACTATGTTCACAAATGAATGGGATTCAGTTAGTATGCAACGTATTAAAGAGGACCATACAGTGCCATAGCCAGACCTTAATTTAATAAATGAGTTCACGGTGTCTGTCATCGAGGCGAATCCCCAGCCTCCACACTAGAGCAACATAAATCTTATAGAATTTATTTTACCTATTATATAAAAAAAACAAGAGGTCAATGACCTTGAAGCTCTACTGATAGGTTTTGAAAGTCAGACCAGCCATGGGAACCTGTGAAGTGTTCTGAAACTACATGACTGTAGTTTCAGAGGAGTAGTCGCCACAAAAAAAAAGGTTTACAGACGGACGCCGCACCACAGCATAAGCTCCGCTGATCAAAATCAGTCAAGCTAACAACAGAGAGCAGGGGTGTAAAATTCCACTCGCCCGCTCGCATTGGCGAGTGCAAGCTGCCTGCGGACAAGTAACATTTGGCGTCTGGTCGTTCGACAGGGAGAGCGACTTTTTGCACTATAAAAATTAAGTTAAACTATCGTTCAAACACGATGTTGCAATATTTGCAAGATTTCATATCTGGATCATTTCCAACGCATAATTTTGTTCCGTATTGTCATTTGCAGGACCCAGATTAACAGGTGTTTGTTTGTTACCAGGTAACCCACGCGTCATATAGACTGTGATTGAATTCACACTAAAATCAATTGGAGTGTGATGCAATATATCGCTAACCAGTCAGACTGTTGTTTTTTTATACCGACACCGTAAACATGGCGGGTAAACAAACAGACATCAGGTCGCTGTTCGGAAAGTCTGCGTCAGCGACTGCAAGCGGATTCAGTGAATCAGAACGGGTATGACTGAACAACAAGCATAGTTCCCAACCGCTATTAATTAGTTCTGGCGTCTATTATTGGTCCAATGGAGACAAAATACTGAAGAGAAGTTAAGCAGAATATTGTTGTTGTTGTTGTTGTAGAAGTTAATTCTCCGCACTTATTGTTTTTGCCAACTCCCCGACGAATGTCTGCGTAGAAGGGAATAAATCTTAATGACAGTTGCCTGTGACAGTGTACGAGGACAGGTTGCAGACAAAATATTAAATGTGTTGTTAGATAATATGGCGCTTTCTTTATTTGAATAACAATAAAATATCCACATACTGCCTGTCAGCTACTACAGTGTCTGTGAGTACACAAATGTACTTATTGTAGCTTTATATTATAGTGGTGAAAATAATGTTCAGGTTATATGCTGCAGGGTGAGTGGTAAATTGGTAAGGGCGAGTAGCCTTTTGCTTCAACTAGTCCTGCAGGGCGAGTGGATTTTTCCAAATTGTTACACCCCCGGAGAGGCAAGTGTCTCTGTGTGTGAGCATAGCTACAGCAATGCTATTGCATGTATTTCAATTTTCGTTACTGTTTTCAAGTTATAAATTAGCAACCGACTAATCAAGTAATGGAAATATAATGCAACGAGTTACATTACTTAATCTACATTATACTGCACACATCTGGTTGAAATATGTCATGTTTAATGTAATAACTGTGCCTTAGCAAGTAATTGCTGTCAACCAATAGTTCATTTCACTGTCAACCCCTGTTAATCAGCATAATGATACAAACCTGATAATTAACATCCTCCTTCTTGTAAAGTAGCGCTCTCACTTCATCTGGGTCGCCGTGGAAACAGGCTTGTACTAGCGGAGGCTACAATAAAGAACATTCACAGTTGAGCATGTTGGTACAGTTACTAAATGTCTAAAATGAATACCATTTTTACTGTTGTCTATCCATCCCTCAGGGCTGTCCCCAGGTTTTTTTAAGGTGTGGTGGCATTTTTAAGTTGGAAGGGGGATGGGCGCGGGAAGGGTGGGTGGTTTTCCACATCCCAATTTTTTTTTTGTCGGTTGAAAAAAAGAGATTGTGTGTATACGTTGATTGCCCCGAAGGTGAAGTATGACAGTCATCAGTTGTTATTAAGGGATTAATTAAGGGAACAGTAAAGGTAATCACCTTTTCTGATTAAGCCATGGGGAAACCTGAAAGCGGCTACATTAAGGTGTGGCGGCAGGTCACTTTCTGAAGTGAAGGCATCACGGTAGCGCCACGTCTTAAAGGACTGGGGAAAACCCTGTCCCTCTTGGTAATAATGGTAGTTCACTTTCAATTTTAAACAATTATAAACATTAGAGGGGTAAGAAAAATTAATGACATGAATATGTCCTTTTTTCACGCAGTGCATACTTACTAGCATTTTCAATGTAAGTCAAACTTGCTCATACGACCATGTGCATTCAGCGACCAATTGTCTTATGTGACCACTTTTGTGTTCCCTCCATCATTTTCCTTCTATATTTTAATTGCATTCATTGACTTTTGCCTAACGCGACCAATGACCACTTTTCACACCAAATATGAACTAGAATTATCATGAAAGTGATTAATACCCCCACAATACCGCCTTGTCACATAAACATGGCAATCAGAAAAAACAATGGTAGGGCCAGAGGTTATTACGACATATGAGAGAGAGAGAGAATTGAATTGAATTGGATTTTATAGTTGCACTAAGCCTAAAGGTCATATGGCGACTTTCCGCTTCCATTGGTGGAGGAAGACCCCAGGTGCCCCTGCGGGCAGTTTTCGTGCACGTGCGGGCACCTGGGTAGAACCACAACCACCGACATTCCGCAAGCCAGCTGGTAGCTTCCTCACATTAAGATTCCTACAGCAGGGGAAGGAGGGAGGGAGGGAGGGAGGGAGGGAGCTACAGCAGGGGAGGGAGGGAGGGAGACAGGGAGGCACTTCTACTATGATGTGTGTTATGAAAATACCTCTGTATGCTGCCCAACTTCCCTCACACATCACTCGATGTAATCAACCACAGAGATGAAGCATAGTAAGAGACACTATAACGTGAAGTTATCACTTGAGTACTCGCATATTGCAAACTGATTTCAGAAAATGCAAGTCTGAATGTGTACATGCATTATTGCAAGTTGTTATTGATTTGGCCTGGAGTAAAGGTAAACATGTTTACCATGTATATGAAATTATTTTATGCAAATTCATTTATGATGATGTAGACTGTTCTCTGGCCTTGAATAACAGCTAAAATTAGAATAGATGTAAACATGTTTACAATGTATATGCAAATTATTTTATGCAAATTCATTTATAATGATGTAAACTGTTCTCATTGGACTGTGTTATGCAAATTTGAAAATTGGACTATTTTCATTGGACTGTTTTGGTGGAGCAGAGTTTGAGCACTATATAAACAGACACTGGGAGCAGTTCTAGCGCAGTGCAGTTGAATTAACAAGTCGCCAGTACTTAGATATCTCCGCCCTATTGTTGATGTCAGAGTATATTGACAATAGGTTATATTATATGACAATAGGTTATATTATAATACAGCTACACATGCTTCATTATACGGTTGCACATGCTATTGTTTGTCGAACTTGACTTGTATTTTATGGTGTCATACCCGTGTACCAAATATTATTTAAATCCATCGACCCTTTCATGAGTTATCGTCCGGACACCGTTTTTTGAGCAAATTCTAAGTTGAAAAGGGGCCATAACTCCGTCAAAAATTGGTGGTTTGTAACCAAAGTCGAACTTGACTTGTATTTTATGGTGTTATACCTGTGTACCAAATACATTTTTTTAATCCGTCGACCCTTTCATGAGTTATCGTCCGGAAACACCCGTGTACCAAAAATTATTTAAATCTGTCGACACTTTCATGAGTTATCGTCCGGACACCGTTTTTTGAGCAAATTCTAAGTTGAAAAGGGGTCAAACTCCGTCAAAAATTGGTGGTTTGTAACCAAAGTCGAACTTGACTTGTATTTTATGGTGTTATACCCTTGTACCAAATATTATTTTAATCCGTCGACCCTTTCATGAGTTATTGTCCGGACACCGTTTTTCGGGCAATTTATAAGTTGAAAAGGGGCCATAACTCCGTCAAAAATTGGTGGTTTGTAACCAAAGTCAAATTCGACCTGTATTTTATGGTCTTAAACCCGTATACCAAAAATTATTTAAATCCGTCGACATTTTCATGAGTTTTCATCCGGACACCATTTTTTGGGCAAATTCTACGTTGAAAAGGGGCCATAACTCCATCAAAAATTGGTGGTTTGTAACCAAAGTCGAACTTGACCTGTATTTTATGGTCTTAAATCCGTGAGCCAAAAATTATTTAAATCCGTCAACCCTTTCATGAGTTATCGTCCGGACACCGTTTTTTGAGCAAATTCTAAGTTGAAAAGGGGCCATAACTCCGTCAAAAATTGGTGGTTTGTAACCAAAGTCAAACTTGACTTGTATTTTATGGTGTTATACCCGTGTGCCAAATATTATTTAAATCCATCGGGTCGACCCTTTCATGAGTTATTGTCCGGACACCGTTTTTTGGGCAATTTATAAGTTGATAAGGGGCCATAACTCCGTCAAAAATTGGTGGTTTGTAACCAAAGTCGAACTTGACCAGTATTTTATGGTCTTAAACCCGTGTATCAAAAATTATTTTAATCCGTCGACCCTTTCATGAGTTATCGTCCGGACACCGTTTTGTGGGCAAATTCTAAGTTGAAAAGGGGCCATAACTCCGTCAAAAATTGGTGGTTTGTAACCAAAGTCGAACTTGACCTGTATTTTATGGTCTTAAATACGTGTACTAAAAATTATTAAAATCCATCGACCCTTTCATGAGTTATCGTCCGGACACCGTTTTTTTGCGCAAATTCTAAGTTGAAAAGGGGCCATAACTCTGTCAAACAAGAGGCCCAGGAGGGCCTGTGGACGCTCTACTGGCTAAAACAGCTCTTATAGATTTAGATAGATATAGCTAGATATAGCTCTCTTCTCCTATATATTTAACAAAGGAAAATACAATATAGCATTTTTCAACAAATCAAGGGCCATAACTCTGTTATTACTAACAAGATCTAGCTGGTTTTCGAAATTGTCCAAGATTTCATTGATATACTGCACTTTGCACAACTAGACATCATACTGAGGCTTACTGCCAAATTTCGTAGAAATCCAACAAGCCGTTTAAGAGGAGTAGCGCCGACAAGAAATTTAAAATAAAATGTCAAAGGGCCATAACTCCGTAAAAAATCAGCGAACTGGAACAAAAGCGTGATATGCACAACTAGACATCTTACCGATGCTTCCTGCCAAGTTTCATCGAAATTCAACAAGGCATTTAGGATGAGTAGCGCTGACAAGAAATTTAAAAATAAGGGTCAAGTAATTAAAAAGATAATGAAAAAATATTCAAAAAATATATAAATAATTCAAATCAATCAAAAATAAAAGAAAAAAAAGAAAAAAAAAGAATAAAAAAAAAAAGAATTGAAACAATTAAAAAAAAAATTAAATTGAAAAAAAAAATTAAAAACTAAATCAAATTAAAAACATTTTTTTTAAAAAAAATTGATACCCCCGGGCAGTGTATTAGCCAGCCAACCGTGCAGCCGTCTTTTGCACGGCCGTTTTTGAAAAATCGCTGCCAATATTTCAGGGATTGGGTGGGGTAAAAAAAAATTTTTTTTTTTTTTTTTGGCTCAACAACTCTTCCAAACTCTTACTTTCTCAATATTGTTATGTTTTGTATACATTTATAGAAGAAATATGACCTAAAATGTATTTTTTTCACTTTATCTGTAAAAAAAATTACCCCAGAGGCACCCACTTGTCGCGAATTGGCGCATAACGCGTGTTAGCAAATTATTTTGCACACCCTGTTTGCATATTTGCACACCCAGTTCTTGAATTTCTGCCTAATACACTGCCCCCGGGCGCGTCCAAATTTGACACCAGGGTCACCATTTGAACAAACTTGGTAGAGGACCATAAGCTTATAGCAAATGCAAAATATTAAATCTCTGGCTCTTGCAGTTTCAGAGAAGAAGATTTTTTAAGTTTTTCCCTATACATGTCTATGTAAAACATGTGACCCTTGGGGCGGGGTCAAATGTGACCCTCGGGTCACCATTTGAACAAACTTGATAAAGGACCATAAGCTTATAGCAAATGCAAAATATTAAACCTCTGGCTCTTGCAGTTCCAGAGAAGAAGATTTTTTTCAGTTTTTCCCTATACAAGCATTTATGTAAAACTGTGACCTCCGGGGCGGTGCCAGATGTGACGCCAGGGTCACCATTTGAACAAAATTGGTAAAGGACCATAAGCTTATAGCAACAGCAACATATTAAACCTCTGGCTCTTGCAGTTTCAGAGAAGAAGATTTTTTAAGTTTTTTTTGTAAAACATGTGACCCTTAGGGCGGGGCCAAATGTGACCCCAGGGTCACCATTTGAACAAACTCGGTAAAGGACCATAAGCTTATAATAAATGTAAAATATCAAACCTCTGGCTCTTGTAGTTTCCGAGAAGAAGATTTAAAAAAAAAAATCCTATATAAGTCTATGTAAAACTGTGACCCTCGGGGCGGGACAAATTTGACCCCATGGTCACCATTTGAACAAACTTAGTAGAGGACCATAAGCTGATGCTACATGTAATACATGAGAGCTCTGTGACATGTGGTTCCAGAGAAGAATATGTTTTTCAGTTTTTCCCTATAGAAGCCTATGTAAAACTGTGACCCCCGGGGTGGGGCCAAATGTGTCCCCTGGGTCACCATTTGAACAAACTTGGTAGAGGACCACAAGCTTATAGCAAATGCAAAATATCAAACCTCTGGCTGTTGTAGTTTCCGAGAAGATTTTTAAAAAAAAAATATCCTATATAAGTCTATGTAAAACTGTGACCCCCGGGGCGGGGACAAATTTGACCCCACGGTCACCATTTGAACAAACTTAGTAGAGGACCTTAAGCTGATGCTACATGTAATACATGAGAGCTCTGTGCCTTGTGGTTTCAGATAAGATTTTTTAAAGTTTTTTCCTATATGTCTATATGAAAAACATGCAAAACCTCAATATACAAACTTTGGACCCCCGGGGCATGGCCATTTTTGACCCCGGGGACTTTATTTGAATAAACTTGATAGTCTAGGCGTTGGCGATCATTTTAAAAGAAGAACTGTTGAAATCTGTCCAGCGGATCTGGAGAAGAAGATTTTTTAAGTTTTTCCCTATACATGTCTATGTAAAACATGTGACCCTTGGGGCGGGGTCAAATGTGACCCTCATGTCACCATTTGAACAAACTTGGTAAAGGACCATAAGCTTATAGCAAATGCAAAATATTAAACCTCTGGCTCTTGCAGTTCCAGAGAAGAAGATTTTTTTCAGTTTTTCCCTATACAAGCATTTATGTAAAACTGTGACCTCCGGGGCGGTGCCAGATGTGACGCCAGGGTCACCATTTGAACAAAATTGGTAAAGGACCATAAGCTTATAGCAACAGCAACATATTAAACCTCTGGCTCTTGCAGTTTCAGAGAAGAAGATTTTTTAAGTTTTTCCCTATACATGTCTATGTAAAACATGTGACCCTTGGGGCGGGGCCAAATGTGACCCCAGGGTCACCATTTGAACAAACTCGGTAAAGGACCATAAGCTTATAATAAATGTAAAATATCAAACCTCTGGCTGTTGTAGTTTCCGAGAAGATTTTTAAAAAAAAAAATCCTATATAAGTCTATGTAAAACTGTGACCCCCGGGGCGGGGACAAATTTGACCCCACGGTCACCATTTGAACAAACTTAGTAGAGGACCTTAAGCTGATGCTACATGTAATACATGAGAGCTCTGTGCCTTGTGGTTTCAGAGAAGAAGATTTTTTAAAGTTTTTTCCTATGTCTAAATGAAAAACATGCAAAACCTCAATATACAAACTTTGGACCCCCGGGGCACGGCCATTTTTGACCCCGGGGACTTTATTTGAATAAACTTGATAGTCTAGGCGTTGGCGATCATTTTAAAAGAAGAACTGTTGAAATCTGTCCAGCGGATCTGGAGAAGAAGATTTTTTAAGGTTTCGACCATATATGGTAATGGCAGCCATCTTGGATGTAGCGCTGACCTAATTTTAACAAATCTAAAAAGCATTCATCTAAGGATCATCCATGTGAAGTTTGGTCAAAATTAGCCAAGCAGTTTCTGAGGAGAAGTCGTTTGAAGAAAAGTTAACGGACGACGGAAGGACGACAGACGACGGACAACACGCCAAGGGCCAGCAGAGATAAAAATGGTGGATTGTAACCAAAGTCGAACTAGACCTGTATTTTGTGGTCTTAAACCCGTATACCAGAAATTATTTTGCGCAAATTCTATGTTGGAAAGGGGCCATAACTCCGTCAAAAATTGGTGGATTGTAACCAAAGTCGAACTTGACTTTACATTTGTGGTGTTATACCAGTGTACTAAATATTATTTAAATCCATCAACCCTTTCATGAGTTATCGTCTGGACACCGTTTTTTGAGCAAATTCTAAGTTGTCCGGAAACCAACAGACCTGTTGTTAACAATTGAGGTCAGAAAGGCAATCGTATCAATCGCAACATTCTTGGTCATTTCTGATTAAAGGATTATTATTTAAGGATATTAGCCGAGTGTTCTAAATTGTCGGACAGATTCGAGATAATAATTGACCTAGACTTTTGTAGGGAAAACAAACATTCAATTTCCTTCACTCAGGCAAAATTGCCAAAAATTAGTCAACAGCTGATTATTCAATTAGACAAGATCTACACAAGCTTGCGAGAAATGTTTGAAACAAAACTGATTTTCTCCGACAACTGTATCATAAAACATGCATTTACGATGTAATTTTCAGCTGAATATTTACTTTCGCTTTCGTTACGTTACTTAATTCGGATAGCGCTATTTTCGGATACGGTTTTTATATTCGTTCAGTTTTACTAAGCAACCATTTTTATACTCTCCCTTGAGTGGTCACTTAAAACAAGTTTGAGTGTACCTAATTATAAAAATTCTGATGAAGATCTTGGTAGACCGAAACTAAGTGATCAATAAAATTATCAGGCGTTGGTTGTGTGTCTGCTTACCTTTCATATTTGTAAATAAAAAAAATAAAAATATAAAAAATGGCCTCATATATTTGTGAAATGCAATGCCCATGGGGACGTTTTAATTGGAGTACATGGCAATTAGCACTGTTGGTCAGTATTTAAGAAATACAAATATCTTTAAATAACATTTACACAGGGCAGACTATCTGAGCGAAAATTCTTTTTAAATATATTGCAAACATACAATTATTGTCATACTATTACTATTTTTGTGATACCATTTTTACAAGTTGAGCTCCCAGTATGATTCCCAAGTGTAACCAGCTTAAAACATAAGTATCTATTTACATACACCCACACTGAGCCCAACAGTGTATTATAACTAATCACAAAAGGTAGATAAGCGTATATAAATAGATTCTCATTTCAGATGTTGACTATTTGTTTTGTAAGCTTTATTTATTAGGCAAAAAAAAAAAGGAAAATAGGAAACACACCTATTTATTTTTTTTGCCTTACTATATTTTTCTGAAAATGTGCGTAGCAAACAACATTAATAAGTGTAACCAAAATACAACAATGAATGCCAGGGCTCCGGAAATATGGTTGCCCGACGCCCCGGGCAAGTGGATTTTGGGTGCGGGCAGGTGACCTTCGTAAATCGGGTTGTCCGTCACTTGCCCGATGGACGTTTCATTATTAGATAAAAATCAAGGGAAAATTTGCCTGGACTGTGAAGTTTGCCGATAATTGCGTAGTAATTAACCACATGTCGCTTTCGCCGCGAGCAATTACTGATAAGTGTCATAAAACTGACCTCTTAAAACTGACCTGTGTTGTTCGTTATTGTTTAATCCCTCCCACTTGACAGTTTATCAGAATTTGTTTGGCCGAGGAACGCTTGGGGTGCCAATCTTCAATTGAAGACGCGCGGTCTTTAGAATTTGTATACCGTGTGAGATATACCCCCGTAACGAGTCCCTTTATGCAGGAAGTAATTAAGTCACGTGCCAGATTAGTGTGAAATACACATCAGTGTAAATCAGTTATTGAGATGGTGTTGTCGCTTTGTATGTCGGTCGGTGTGTCGTAGGTAATATATTCTGTTCAATAATTAAAAATCATGACGCAACACTTGACCTAGTACTGTATCCATATTATCCAATCAAATAACCGATGTATTTTTATCAGCCAATGAAACAACTCCCGTTCACTACCACGTGGTAAAGTGAAACAATGGCGATTCAATCAAATCAATTTGTAAACAAGTAGGACAATTAAACGATTATGGCAATTTGACGGCGTTGTTTGATGAGTCAAATTTAGGCATAAACCGTGCTAATAATTTCCAACACATAAGATTTATCTACATGAATTATATAACGAAAGTGAAAGTAGGAAAAATGTTTTGTTTGACCTAATGCATCATTCTTTTCATTCTTTTTATCTGGTGTAGTCTATAACAAAAGTAAAAGTAGAAACAAGTTTTGTTCGACCTAATGCATCTTTTTTTTGTTATCTGCCTGCCCTTTTGCATTAGGAGCAAGCATCTTGTACATCTTAATTCCATAGGCATTAGAGTCTACCAATTTGGTACCAGGATCATCAGTGATGTTATATCCTCGGGGTATCCTCACTGACACCCCACTCCCCCTCTCCCACCGGTGAAGGAAAACACTGATATGTGCACAATGGTCACAACCTATAGCTCTGATCCTTCATAATTTAAGTCATTAATTTTACAATGAAATTATGTAAAAAAATTATGACAAAAAAAATAGTGAGAGAAAAGGATTTAACTTAGTGTGCGGTCTCGACGTAGCTTAATTTTGGGGCAAGTGACTTTTGAAATTGGGGCAAGTGACATTTTGGGCAGGGCAAGTGGATTTTGAAAATCTACTTGCCCTGGACAAGTGGATTTTCCAAATATTGCCAGACCCCTGAATGCACAATGATATGTTCAGGGTCTTCCACCAAAATAATTTAAGGGATATGGGGAATTAAATCTGAATATTGTGGGGTGGGTGTGGGAGGAAGTTGTCCTTCGAGTGACCAATATTTTGAATGATCATGATTTGTTTAGATGCAATATGATGTATATTTTGACTGTAAATGAAAGAATTTTTAAAACCTAGTGCCTACAAGAAACTATATATAGACGGGTATAATGTATAATCTATTTTGCAGGTTTATTCATTAAACATACTGTATATACAGTAGACACATGCACTGTAGTACATTTTACAGTAAATGCAGTTAGATGAGCTACGGGTTAGTTTTAGAAGCTAGGAATCACTTTAGGTGCTTCATTGCACATTGTATTGCCTATTCATTAGTTCATATAAACCAAGACTAATAGTTGCTTTTCACACTTACTGGATGTAATGAAATATCTACATTTGCTGAAAGAGGTAAAACCTGTTCTTGAAAAAAACTGGAAATATTATGTTTAGGTTGCACAAGCTTTCCAAGATATACGTCCATGTCGCAAAGAATTGTTGATATTCAATGGATCCAAGATACAAGTCCATGTCACCATTTGCAGTAAGTCTTATCAAGCACACCCGACGAGTTGTTTAACAGGTTATATTGGACATTGTTGGAGACGTGGTCTTTATGTCCACCTCTGAAATGCCTACATCGGGTGACTGGGGTTGGAAGAGGATATGTTGGAGCGCCATTCTCGATAACCACAAGCCTTAGTGTTTGCAAAGAACTTAGATGAAAGGAACAGAACACAAAAACAATTAACACAATTGGTCATTTGTGCATATAAACCGTTGTGTACTACACCAATCAAATAGTCCTAGGTTAACACCTTTCACTCTACGAATTTCCCAAGTTTGATTAAAGGACAAGATACTTATGTACTTGTTATGTTTTAAGCGTAGCGGTCTTCTAGACTAGCTTTTAAAGAATAGCAGACTTGCAGCGGAATATGGTTTTACTAATTGATAGTTCAAGAGATGATTTGCCATTAATATTCAGGATATCACATTTCTTGGCACTGAACTGTATTCCTCATGCTTTGCCCATTTCTACAAAGTCATTTTGAAGAGTTATATGATCCTAAAGTGTTCTGATGCACCTATATAGCAGATAATAGTCCACAAATAGTAGACAGGGCTTTTTCCCTTTTATAAACAAAGGCCTCTCCCACTAGCAAAATAGCCTACCTCTTTTCCCTGCATTGGGTTGGAAAATTCCCCTATTGTTTCAGTCAACGCTTTTTCCTACTCTACATTTATTAAAGAAAGTTTATCGAACATGTACCCTTTTCACCTAAAATGCTCCGAAGGCATATTGGCACACCCAAGTCTTCAATTTCTGTTCCCCCTACACCGAATGAAATCGCACTAATTTTCCCCCTTTATTTGAAAATTGCGCTTTTTTTCCTTATAAAAAGGCCTGGGCCTCTTCCCTTATTTCCAAAAAAACAAACTGGTTGGACCTGGAATTTAAGTTGGAAGGTTACTGATACAGCATAGGAAGAGGAGTGGGCCTAAGAAAAACAAACTGGTTAGACTTGGAATTTGAGTTTGGAAGGTTACTGATACAGAATAGGAAGAGGAGTGGGCCTAAGAAAAACAAACTGGTTGGACTTTGAATTTGAGTTTGGAAGGGATACAGCATAGGAAGAAGAATGGGCATAAGAAAAACAAACTGGTTGGACTTGGGAATTTGAGTTTGGAAGGTTACTGATACAGCATAGGAAGAGGAGTGGTCCTAAGAAAAACAAACTGGTTGGATTTGGAATTTGAGTTACTGAAGCAGCATAGGAAGAGAAGTCATGGGCCTAAGAAAAACAAATTGGTTGGACTTGGAATTTAAGTTTGGAAGGTTAATGATACAGCATAGGAAGAGGAGTGGGCCTAAGAAAAACAAACTGGGCCTGAGAAAAACAAACTGGTTGGACTTGGAATTTGAGTTTGGAAGGTTACTGATACAGCATAGGAAAAGGAGTGAGCCTAAGAATGTGCCTTGTATACCCCAGAGTCAATAGTAACTGTGACGGAGCATATCCCGTCAAGGTGTTTAAATAACCAACTAGCTGAGACTCATCCAAGAGAATCTACCAAAATTGAAATCATCCATCATTTATTTTAATATCAAATAATATTAAACCTTCAAACTTTTAAACACATAATATTTGTAAGAATCAAGTTTATTACCTGGGAGAAATGCACTTTGGAAAAACAGTTATGTTGATAATGTCGATTGCAAAAAACAGTTATGTTGATAATGTCGATTGCAAAAATGGCATTTTTTTTGTTTATTCCCCCGGAAGTCGGTCGAGGTCAAACGCATTGATATCACAGTATTTACTCGATTTTGAATAAATGTTTTCATAATAGTTAAATTAAAACTTTTATCTTGTTATTATTATAGATTTTTTAACATCTCGTGCTTGATTTTATCAAGAAAATCAAACTTGAAATAGACCTACATATATACATTACAAGTAGCGACAGATATTGGGTACCACACATGCGTTGAAATAGCTATCAGATCTAACAGTGGGCGTGAAATGGAGTAAATTAAAAATGTCTCCCAATTAATTTCATGTGCAAAATGGTTTTACGGCCGACCATAAAAAATTGTTGGTTTGCAGTTTCCCTACCTACCCACGAAAAAGAGCCCTACCTAAAACTTTTTATAGCAGCTCTTTAAGATATCTTTTTTTTTTTACTGTTTTTAGTATATTTTTCTTTCATTTCTGAAGGTTTTTACTGTCTTGGCAAAAAAAAAAAATCACCCACCTACATGTACCTACCCACTTATAAAATCCAAGGTCGGGAAACAGCAAACAAATATATTTTTAAGGATGGCCTAATCTCTCTTTTTCCGATGTTGTGTTTACATTTTTCAATGGTAATTGCTATCAACTAGCTTGGGCAACTTTAGCCATTTTGTCATTACGAAAGGGAAACATTGGTTGCTAAGCGACGGGACTGATAAAACACTGCCGAATATTCTTGATCATTATCAGGGTTTCCCCAGAAAATTGTGAAGGCATGTTGTTCTGACATTACATTTACCAAACTGGGCTTGAAAAATAGTGCCTATTTATGGCAAAATGGCAAAATAACATACTTTTATGATTTTGGTGCAAAAGGAACAAGAATCACCCTAGAAATTCTATTTTTCTTCTTTTAAATTTGTTATTCATGAAAATTAAAAAAATCTTAAGGCATGTTGCTCTGATGAAGGCATGTTGTTTTTCTTTCTTTTCCAGGAAGGCATGTTGCATGCGACATGCCTTATGATCCTGGGGGAAACCCTGATTATCGTAATCGTCTAAAAAAAATTAGCAATAAAAAGTCAGTAGAGCTAATAATAAATAATGGATGAAAATATAAATATGCAGGGCACGAAAATTCTACTCGTCCGCTCGCCATGACTAGTGCTCATTGATGCAGGACACCTAGAAATTCAGATCAAGTCCTTAACAGTTTATCAATTTGACCATTCAAATATTATGTAGGACATGTAACTCAGAACTTTATTTTTTACGTTTTTACAAACACACATGAAGTGCAAACAATAGATACAGGAAAAAATAGGCCTGTAACGATACACTCGTTTATTCAGTATATCGAGTATATTTTCTTGAACACAATAGATATTCATATTCGCCACACTCTGAACCTAATATGTAGTATGATACATCTACGCTGTCAAATCAAAAGTTCTTGGAAGCCATATTGATCGATTTGTTTTGAAATTGCATTTGATGTTTAAAATTAAAGCAAAAAGGCATCCCAAAACCATACATGTAAGTGCAAACAACGCACACGTTTATTTGCGGCTTAGTACAAAATATTATGATTGTCACTGAAGTATTTAATTATTTATCAAACATAAAAACTGTCGTAATGTCTGCTTTATTAAGGAAAAAAAAAGTTTGTTTCCTGCTACCTGACGGACCGTGATTTTTAGCCACCCCCCCCATTTTTTATAATGTTATATTTTTTTAATAGCTGTGAAAAAATGTGACGACGATGCAAATAAATTATTATACCAGACCCCGTCGCTGAGCAACGATCGTTTCCGTTTTCAATTTTCAATACATAGTCTTTTTGGCATAGAAAGTGGTCGATTTGAAGTGCGCTTTTCTCATTGATCAGAATGAAGCATACATATACATGTACGAAGTCAAAAACATAATTTACTTGTTGCAAAGAAATAAATTCATCATCGACTGAATATTGTGTTATACACGCGTATTACCTGTGACCCACATTCGTGGATTACAAAAAATGTCCGCCATTTGCATTCAATATTATCATCCAATCGTGAACGCTCGGCCAATCCCATCATTCCTCGGGATCCCGCCTCATGTGTATCACGGCGCTTTGGTATGTTCAAAATCTTAACATTCTGTTAGCCGGAAGGCAATGGCACAGAAAATAGTGCACTGTTACTAAGCTGTTGCTACATAAACAATAAGGCCGCTTGCCACACGTGTTGATGTATGATTTGAGTTGCATGTTTGTTATTTACAATACAGATGAAGGTTTTATCACTGCATTCACGTAAATAAACTATAGATGGAGCAATCGGCTAAATGACAATGCAAAATGTTGAAGATAACTTTGATTTTGAATGCAAATTCGTTTTGGCGGGAATCTGACCCACGTCACGCTAGTATGACCTAACCAGTATGGAAACCTGCGTATTACATTTGATTAATGCTGCTTCGTGTACGAGATGTTGCGAATGTATTATCATCATGTTGGTTTTTTTCACAGCATATTTCCCCTAGCCATAAGCTTGATTCTTACAAATATTATGTTTGTTTGAAATTTCTAAGGTTCAATATTATTTTAAAACTACGATATATGATGGATGTTCTAACTTCTCAATAAGGAAGATTTCAATGGATGAAAATATACTATATTTGGAAGGGGTTTCCCTGGAATACATATCACATGATACCTCTATTTTTAAAGTTCCAATCAAAATTGAGCGAAATAGCGAGAAGCAGATCAACCTATTGCGAATTGTTTACATAAGCTACTGTACACCGCAATGCACTCGACAGCTGCACCAAGATGATGTGGGGTAGGAATTTGGGAATCTGGAGTTTTCCCAGAATCCTTAATATTTTTATGATGACAGAGTACCTGTATGTGTAGCTCTTTATGTGTACATGTACCAAAACACAACACAAACAATAGACTTGTTTTATGCACCAGTCAACTTTAATTTTGACAGCGCCTGCCATGTTTTGCAAACAGCCAGCTGCAGTCTTTATCCCATTTTTACAAAATTATAGTTGTGAC